>WOXC01000904.1:0-82150 GCA_011680675.1 Gymnobelideus leadbeateri
AGTTTGTTTAGTAGGAGGTGACGTGATCAGTCCTGTGCTTTAGGAAAATTCCTTGGATGTCTGAATAAAGAGTGGATTGGAGTGAGGAGATGAGAGAGATGGATCCACCAGCAAGCTGTTGCAAGTAGTCCAGGTGTGAGGTGATGAAGGGTTGTACTAGAGTGACTGGAACATCAGAGGTGAGAAGGGGGAATATATGAGAGAAGTTGTCAGAGTGAAATTGCCAGGCCTTGGCAACAGATTGGATATTGGGAGTGATAAAGAGGGAGAAATTCAGGCTGACCCCAAGGTTGTGAGTGTGAAAGCCTGAGATGATCACACACTAAAAAGGAAGGGGGCAATGTTAGGGGGAAAGATGATAAGTTCTGTTGTAAACATGTTGAGTTTAAGATGAATACTGGACATCCATTTGGAGAGGTCTGGAAGACTGCTGGAAATGGGAGATTGAAGATCAGTTGAGAATTGGGAGAAGGAAAGGTAGATTCGAGAATTATCATCAATGAGTTCATCTTAATATGGGAAAACAAGTTATGAGAATCTCACATCAAAATACTTCAACACAAAATAGTAGCCTGAAAAATATGTTGATATGTCACAGGACACAAACTTATTCTCACTCTACCTGGTTCTTCCAGCCCAGGTGCCCAGTCCCAGCTGTCTTTCAGTCACTGGGTACTGTAATGCTCCTGGCCAAGTCCCCATCCCCAGCATCCACAGATCTCTATGTCTTTCTCCCTCACTTACCAGGTGCTGGGGACTTTTTCTCTATAGTCACACACACACATATATGAGCAACCAAGAATTCAGTGTACATAAACATATGCTCTTGTCTCTTTTGACTCATATATCTATATGTTTGCTTGTATCATCACTCAGTCTTTCTATATTCTTATATGAGTACTTCATTTATGAGTACTCATATTCAGTTCATTTCTTAATATATGCCAGTACCCTTATTCTCTGTCTATATTCCTACATATGACTAGGCAGGAACCTTCATATATTCTCTCCCAGCGAGAGAAGCAGTAGCAAACTTTCAGGTATATAGAGAGGGTAGAGGAGAAGTCTTATCAGTGAATATAGCAAGAGAATTAAACTTACACATATAAAAAGAGACTATGAGTACTCAGAGATGAAAGTATGAGTACAGAGAATATTCTATAGAATAGAGAAGATGATTACTAATGTTTATGAGGAGATTGAATTTGTAGATCATAAAGATGAATTTATAGAAAGAATAACTTTCTGTACATAAAAATGAGAAAACAGAACCAGTATACTTATATATATATATATATATATATGAATTCATTTTCTGTCTTCTTACGATGAAGTGTTTGATTTTTATTTTATTTTATTATTATAAAATGTTATAATAATTTTATTCATTTGCACAAATATGAATTATTTATGCTTTATAGGAGAGAGACTTTATAATCTTATATATGAGTACTCATACATGAATGTAGAGAATATATAGAAATGAAATATTATTCTTTTCCTCTATATAGGATTACACAATCATATATGTATATATTATATATATATAATACATGTAATATATATTACATAATATGTAATATATCATGTATATAATACATGTAATATATATTACATATATATGTTTGTCTGTGTATGTATGTATGTATGTGTGTGTGTATATAATCCCATATATACCATTATGGAGAGAGTCATTCAGTTCTAATAAAGAAGAATAGAGAGAGAGAGAATGGAAGATTCCTCCTTTACATGAATGTACAGAGGAAATATGTGACAAAGAATACACAAAGCCCAGTAGTTTTGAAGAGGGGGACAGCGGGCCACATGGACAGGTAGCAGGGGTTTGCTGGGCATCAGTCCTGGTGCCCGGGGTGCTCTCCCTCTCTGTCCGGCTCCCGGAATGGCCACAGTCAGGAAACACTGATGGCAGATAGAGCCACTTGTAGCGATGGTGGGGGATGGCAAACAAGCAAGAGAAGGTCTTTGGGAGAAGGGAAAATGAGCTAGAGAGGGTGTGGGGGCGAGAAAATGTTCAGAGAAGGTGCTGGGGAGAAAGAAAAATGAGCTAGAAAGGGTGTGGGGGCGAGATAATGAGCAAGAGGCTTTTGGGAGAAGGGAAAATGAGCTAGAGAAGGTGTGGGGGCGAGAAAATGTTCAGAGAAGGTGCCGGGGAGAAAGAAAAATGAGCTTGAGAGCGTGTGGGGGCGAGAAAATGAGCAAGAAGGTTTTTGGGAGAAGGGAAAATGAGCTGGAGAGAAGGGAAAAGGAGCTAGAGAGGGTGTGGGGGAGGGGAAAATCAGACCAATAGCTTGTTGGGGGGAGAGGTATGCTGACTGCAGAAAGACCAGTGAGTGGACTGTGAAGAGAAGGTCAGTGGAGAAAGGGGCAGCAGAGGTGTAGAGACCCCTGCCCCCAAGGTAGGCATTGACGTCACCGGCTATCGGTGTTCAGCAGGGGGAGGTCCACCTGAGCCCAGGCTCAGCTCCCCCTGTCTGGTGGCTCTCTGAGGACCCTGAGGTCTTGGACTGGAGATCTGAGAGGAGAGAAATGCCAGGGGAGCTGCCCAAAGCGCACCTGATGCGCAGGCTCCTGAGCATGGGATTCAATCCTGGATTTTATTCCAATCTCTAGAGTTTGAATAAGGGCAGAAATACATGGTTGTGGGCTGCCCCAAGGGAAAGGGTTACACTGGCAAGGTTTTCTTAGCTGAGGGTGGGGGGGGGGCGGGCTAATGTGCTAACTAACATAGCAGGGGTGGGGAGATGAGGTGGCGTTATGGATGTGGAGGTAGAGTCTGAAGGTGCAGATTACCAGCAGAACAGAGGTGGGGATTTTCAGCTGTGCAAAGGGACCTGCTTGGGCTGCAGAAGGGGATTATGGGAGCCAAGGTGGAAAAGGAAGCCCCTGGATCAGAGTACATGTGCTCTTTCCTACGCCACCCTGGGTCGGTCAGTGGGGCTCTGCCTACCAGGGAAAGAGGACTTCTACCCCACCCTGCGGAGACCAGCCTCATGGCATCTATCAATCACTGAAATTGTCTCCTGCTGTAAACAGGCTGAAGAGACCAGAAGCAGTAGCCCAATTCAATCGTTTGTCAAAATGGGGTCAGAAATACAGGAGAGCACCTTCACCAGGGGAGCGGTAAACACTTCCTCCAGATGCCCAAACTTATTGGGGCAAAAACTGTAGTTGATAGAAATCTAAAGGAAAGCACAGGACAGAACGATGTGCCCTACATTAAACCCACTCCAGTCTGACCTCTTCCAAAGTGTTAGCAATGATTGCACAGGGCTGAAACTAAGGGGAACAAACACACGCAGGCACAACACAGATATAGAGACACAAACATGCTCCCACCCTTATGCACCGCTTGTACAATCATTTCATAAAAAATTTTCATTGATATCTGTCATCATGGTGAGGAGATAAAAGGGAATCTCCAGTCTCTTCAGAAACATCTGATTGACTTAGGAAATGGGGAAGTAAGGCAGATGAAGGCAAAGCAGGCTGGGAACCTTAACTTCTGAGGGACATCTCATGGAAAAAGATGTTGGAAGATGTCTCCTCAAAGATGAACATTCCTGTCTTCCACGTGTATTTTGACATATATGACTATTGATATCTTCTCTCACTGTAAACATACATTTGAGCATTGATATGTTCTTTTTCTGTATTCAGTTGTATTAATATGCTTCCATTTTTTCTTGTTCATATTTCAGTATACATTTGCCCTTTTATTTACTAATCAATATTTGTGGGTTCCCCAATAATTTTTCTATAGTCACATATATATAAGTAATCATCTCTTCATGTATATAAAATACTATATGTATCTCCACTCAAATGTGATTGTTATTCTATTCTCTCTATATGTTCACATATATGAGCACTCATAGAGTCTTTTTGTATTCCTATAACAGCACTTCATTTATGATTTCTCATTCAGTCCATATTCCTATACAAGTGAGTTTTTTCTATGTCTACATTCCTGTCTATGAGTATTGATAGACTGTGTACATAGAGAAGAACCTTCATGTATTCTTTTACAGCGTGAAAAGCAATAAATTACTTCCAGGTATACAGAAATGATACAGAACTCTTACTGGTGAAAAGAGAATGTAAACTTACACACATATATGAAAAGAGAAAATGCAGATATGCCTACAAAAGAATAGAGAATGAATGTGTGAATACTTATATACATTGAAATAGAGAGAATGATTACTAATGTGTATGAGGAGATAGAATTTATAAATCCTATAAGTGAATGTATATAAAAGATTTTTAACATATGTACATAAGAATGGAGAGAATTTAATACTTATGTATATATGAATCTATTCTGCCTTCATATGTAAGAGTTATCATACATTATGTATTCATTGACACAAATATGGATTAGTTGTACTTTATAGGAAACAGACTCTCTAGTCAGATAGATATGGAGAATATGTAAATGAAATATAGGAGTTCTTTTCTCTATAAAATTTTATCAACAAATATATTTTTCTCAACTGGGGTTGGGAGGCCAGGGCAGCAATTTCCTTAGGAGCTCTATAAACACCTCATCAACAGACCCAGTGTTTGGAGAGTTAATCAGTTAATTTATTTAAGAAAATACTGAAATTCATACAAATCTAAGAAAAGTTCAAGAGAGAAAGATGTGGCTTATGATAAAACCCTTCCTACCTTACCTATTCTAACTTATTCTTAATGATTGAAAAGGGATTGTGCGTGGAGGAAAAGACACACATTCTCTCTCTGTCCCTCCCCTACCCCACCCCACCCCTCTCTCTCTGTTTCTATCTCTCTGTCTCTCTGTGTCTCTGTCTCTCCCCTATCACACACACACACACACACACACACACACACACACACACACACACTCCTCATACAATCATTTCATATAGTATTTGTCTTTTCCATTTAGGTGTTTCAGTCATGCTGCATACTGTTTTACTGGTTTTGCTTATTTTTCTCTGTAAGTTTCCCAAGGTTCTCTGAAATCTTCATATTTGTCCTTTCTTATATCGCAGCAATATTCTATTGTAATCTGGTACAAGTAGGCAGCCAGGTAGCACAGTGGTTGGAGCATCGAGCCTGAAGTCAGAAAGCCCAGAGTTCAAATCCAGTCTCACACATTTATCAGCTCTGTGAGATCCTAGACAAGTCACTGAACTTCTGCCTGCCTTAGTTTCCTTAACTTCAAAATGGGGATTACAATAGCACCACATGGTGCTATTGTGTGAAGCACATGAAATCCTATCTGTGAATCTCTTAGCTCAGTGCCTGGCTTGTAGTAGTCAGTGATCCACATTCATTAAGCACCTACTATATACCAGGCCATAGTTGAAACTTAATACATGCTTTCTTCCTCCTCAGAACAATTCCTTCATTCATTTCGGAAATCAACAGGGCTCTATTTTGTTCCAGACTCTTTGTGATCACATAGTGTTGCTGTGAATATTTTGATAAGAACACCCAAATTTAAACTATTAAAGATACACTATGACTTTTTTATTGGAGGGGGAAGGTAAGGCAATTGTGGTTGTGTCTGAGGCTAGATTTGAACTCAGGTCCTCCTGACTTCAGGGCCAGTGCTCCATACACTTTGCTACCTAGCTGCCCCTATACTATAACTTTTGGGACACGTACAATATAGACCAAATTTTGGCCCCTTTGCAGTTTATGCTCAGCAGCGTAATCCCTAGCTATAAGGGTATTTCCATTTCAAGTCAGTTTTTAGGCTTAATATCAAATTGTTTTCCAGAAAAAATAGGCTTCAATAAACATTGATTACTGAAGAATTATCCTAGGCCCTGGGAGAAATGGAGCATTTAGAAAAGAAAGTCCCTGATCTCCCAGCACTTGTGGTTTAGTAGGAGGATAAGCCCAACACAACTTGAATACCCAATGTTAGCAAATAAATACATCAGAGAGGTCCATAGGGAAGTGCTACGTGAACTAAACTGCATGGTTTTTTCTTCTTTTGAAAAATCTTTGTCACAGATAATGGATTGTCAGGTAGGCGAAGTGAGAGAAATATATTTATAACTTAATGTTATGGGAAAACAAAAGGGATCAATAAAAGTCTGATAAACTTAAAATAAGGGAGAGATAGAGAGGAAAGAGACAGACAGACAGACAGACAGATCAAATTTCCAGGCAGACACCACGGGTAATTCCTTCTGAGTACATCCCTGGGTCTTATTCCTTCCCTTCTCAGAGGTGATGAGGGCAAATGCAGCTTTGCTTGGATCCACTGTCACCTCTTCTGAAGCAAAGGGCCACAGGGCCACAGGTGGCTCTTCCCCACCCCCTCAGCTTCATGGGACTTAAGTCATTTCTTGGGAGAAGTTCATTGATTTCTACCAAGTGCAGGAGGATGGTGTGAGGGAATCCTTGAACTGAGGGTCTTCCAGCCCTACTTTTTTTTTCATTTAAATCTTTTTATTATTCCCATTATTAACAAACACGAACACTTTCCTGTACAAAGAACAGGGGGGAAAAGGATCATAATTAAAACTGTGGTTCTCCACCATGCACAGTTTGGTTATTTTCTTTTTTGTGTGTGTCTTTTTTTTCCAAATGCTTTATTAACTTCTGGATTACATCGTTCATTTCTGCCAGATTTTGAGTTACAATTTTTTCCACGTTTTTCCCCTACCCACCACCCCAGAATATCACTCCCACAAGATATCCCCTCATCCAATCTGCTCTCTCCTATATCTTCTCCCAAACCCCCCCTCAACTTTTCAAGTAGGGCATGGTGAATCTCTATGCCCCAATGCCTGTATATCTTTTTTCCCAATTATATGTAAAATAGTATTAATAATAGTATTTATATATTTTTAAACATCTGATTTTAAAACTTCAAATTCCAGATTCCTTCCCTTCCTCCCTTGTCACCCACCCTTACTGGGAAGATAATTCAATATATGTTGTATATGTATAGCTATGCAAAACATTACCATAGTAGATATATTGTAAAAAACTATATTTCCCTCCCTCCTATCCCACATCCCACTTGGTCTATTCTCTACTTTGATCCTGTCCCTTTTCTTTTTTTTTTAATTTATTTTATTTTATTTTTTAAATTAATTTATTAGTTTAGTTTCAGTTAACAAAATCCAATTCCAGGGGGCGGCGAGGTGGCGAAGTGAGTAGAGTGTCGGCCCTGGAGTCAGAAGGACCTGAGTTCGGATCCGGCCTCAGACACTTAACGCACACACAAACAAAAACCTAGCCGTGTGACCTTGGGCAAGTTACTTGACACCAATTGCCCTCCAAAAAAAAAAAACCACAAAAAAAAAATCCAATTCCATAGTTCCTTGATTTTCAAATTTGCTTTACCTCCCTCCCCCCTCCCCCACAACAGCATATAGTCCAGTATAGGATTTGCAAATACATTCATATTAGACATTGTTCCAATTACAACATAGATCAAGGGTGAAGCAAGGATGCCAATTATATCCAGTATTATTCAATATTGTACTAGAAATGCTAGCTATAGCAATAAGACAAGAAAAAGAAATGGAAGGAAGAAGGATAGGCAATGAGGAAAGAAAACTATCACTTTTTGCACATGATATGACGGTATGCCTAGAGGACCCTACAGAGTTCATTAAAAAGCTAGCTGAAACAATTAACAGCTTTAGCAAAGTTGCAGAATATAACGTACTTAACATAAACCATCAGTATTTATATATATATATATATATACACACATATATATATACTAATTATATATATAACATATATTACCAATTAAACCCAACAGAAAAGGATAGAAAGAGAAATTATTCTTAAAATAATTGTAGTCAATATAAAATACTTGAAAGTCGGCTTGCCAAGGAACTCATGGAAATCACATGAACATAATTACCAAAAATGCTTCACAAATATAAATGTGAATAATTTAAATGTTAATTGCTAATTGGTAGAACAAGCTAACATAATAAAATGACAATAATAAACAAATAAATAAATTGACTTAGCGCCATTCCAAAATGTCAAGAATAATTTTATAGAGCTAAAAAAATAAAAAATAATAATTAAATTCGTCTTGAAAAAAAAAAGGGTGCAGAATATCAATGACATGATGCCAGACCCTTTGAAGTGCAGTTATAGAAGGCCAATACGGGTATGGAAGGTCAGGGGAATGACTGTTCCACATGAGCTGAAGGAGGATTCTTCTGACTGGATTTACCTGCAACTGGCAGACTTTAAGCTTGGCTCAATGCAGATTGCAGCTTGGTATATATACATTTGACTAAAATGGACATTCTGAAGTTTGGGGAATATGGTTTCCTCATTACAGTTTTGTCCCTATTCTTGGTGGCAAATTTCAATAATCCAAAGTTTTGTAATAAACATCCACTTGTTTCCATGTCCTCTCTCTCCAAGAGAGATTTGCAGGCATAGGTTGTGGGCTGGCCTCCCTACCAATGAGAGTGAAGGCCATTTGAGGGGTTGTGTTTCTATATTAGAAGGTTATATAGCCATGAGCTTGCTTCTACCTGTTGCTCTCTCCCTGGCAGATGCCATTTGAGCTAGAGGGGGAGAGGGCCCTTTCTCATGAGAAAGAATAAATAAACTTTTCTCTAATTTTCTAAAAAAAAAAGACATATACAAATGACAAAAATGTAAAGGGAGGCTCATAATACCAGATCTAAAACTATATTACAACGTGGGTAGCATTTTTTAAATGGTACTGAATAAGATAGTATAGTCGAACAGTGGAACAGATTAGGTGTACAATACTCAGAAGCAAATGAGTACCATAGCCTAGTTTGCAATACACTCAAAGATATACATTTTTTGGGACAAGAACTCATTATTTGACAAAAATTGCTGGGAAAACTGGAAAGTGGTCTGATAAAAACTAGAAAAATAACAATATGACACTATATAACCAGATAAGCTCAAAATGGGTACAGGATTTAGGCATAAAGGATAATATCATAAGTATTTTATGGGACATGAAAAAAATTACGGGTCATATCTGTGGATAGGGGAAGATGTCACGACTAAGGAAGAGATAAATGGATCCACAGGAGGTATAATTGATATATGTATTCATTATTCTTATATATAATTGAGGTATAATTGATTACATAAAATTTATAAGTTTTTGCACAAATAAAATCGAGGCAGCCAAAATAAAAAGCAAAGGAGAGAATTAGGGGGCATTTTTTTCAGTAGCTTTCTCTGATACATATCTCATTTCTTAAACATATAAGAGAACTGAGACAAACTTATAAATGTATAAAAAGAAGAGCCATTTCCCAGTAGATAATTTGTCATATATTATTAATAGGTATTTTCAGAGGAATCAATCAAATCTCTCAATATTAATAGGAATTTTCAGAGGAACAAATCAAATCTATCAATATTAATATAAATTTTCAGAGGAATAAATCAAATCTATCAATCGTTTTAGGGGGAAAATGCCCTAAATCACTGATAATTAGAGTCATGCAAATTAAAACAACTCTAAGGTAGCACTTCACATCTATCTGATAGACTAAGAGGACAAAAAGAGAAAATGTCAAATGCTGGAGGGGATGTGAGAAAATAGGTTTACTGAGACACTGCTGGTGGAACAGTGAACTAGTCCAACTACTCTGGAGAAAAATTTAGAAATGTACTGAAATATTATAAAACTCCACTTACTCTTTGACTCAACAGTATTGCTACTAGGTCTATATCCCAAAGAGGTCAAAGAATAAATTAAATTACTCCTATGTACAAAAGCTCTTTTCATGGTAGCAAAGATATGGAAACTAAAGGGATTCCCAATCAACTGGGGAATGTCTGAACTAATTATGATGCGTGAATGTGATGGAATGTTATGGTGCTGTAAGAAATTATGAAGAGGGCATTTTCAGAAAAACCTGGGAAGACCCATATAAACTGGTGCAAAGTGAAGTGAACAGAGCTGAGCCAAGAGAACAATATTCACAGTAAAAGAAACATTGTAATGACAATCACCTGTGAAAGACTTACTAACTTGGATCAATACGTGAGCCACTACAACTCCAGAGGACTAATGACGTTAAATGCTATCTACCTCCAGATGAAGAACTGATTAACTCAGTATAGATTGAAATTTATTTTCTTATTGCAGCTCCAAGGGAGTAAAAATAATCGTATCTAGGGGGAGGCTAGGTGGCACAGTGAATAGACCATGAGCCCTGGACTCAGGAGGACCTGAGTTCAAATTCAGCCTCAGACCCTTAACTCTTACTAGCCATGTGACTTTGGGCAAGTCACTTAACCCCAATTTCCCTGCCTTCACCCCTAAAAAATAATAAATGTATCTAACCCTAGCCTGTGATTAGTGAAACTTGCCATTTGAGGTAAAAGCTCTTGGATTTGTAACTGACTTTATATTGAGGTATGAATTTAGGTATAGTTCGCTGATGAATCAAGTCAGCAATCCACCATTCGTGAGAAATGCAACAAGGTACTCAGAGGGAATGTGATATTCTGAACTATTACAGGTAGAGGTCTATATCTGGGAAAAAGCTGAGAGGATAACCTTTCCATCAGCCTAAGGTCCACTTGGCTCAGTTTCCTCTTTGTGTTCCTTTGACCAGGAATGTTTTTCACCTGGCTATTCCTGAGTCTGGGGTTGAGGTAGAATTATTCCGACATGATTGCTTGTTAAACTGTGATTCTGACCTGAAATCAAACACAGGTGAAGATGCTTTATCCTGTCCTATATGTGCCCTTAGGCTTAAGCCTGAAGGACTAGTTTGATGCTGTTATAATCCCTTCCCTGTTTTTTTACTTTTGTAAGAAATTCCTATAGTTTGTGGAGTATTGGAATCAATTGTTCTTTAAATGTTTGATAGACTTCACTAGTAAATCCATCTAACCCTGGAGATTTTTGATAGACTTGACTCTTCTCAGCAATCCAGAGTGAAAAGTCAACCCCAAAAGCCTCATGATGGAGAGAGATGTTTACATCCAGAGGAAGAACAGAGTTTGAACCCAGACTCAAGCAAACTACCTGCTCTGTTTCTTTTTCTTGTTTGGTTTAGTGTCCACTTTTCCCATTTTTAATTCCATCTGATACAATCCTTCTTTGTAACCTGACTAATGCCTAATGGGAAAGTATTTTCAGATACTCTACTTGATTGTATGCAGCCATGGGGGGGGGGGAATGGGGGAGGGAGTGAGAGGAACTGTGGAAATGAATCTTGTAAAGGAAAAGTAAACCAATTAAGAAAGACCAAAAAATAAAAAGGAATTCCTACAATCAGAACAAGTGGTCAGAAAAGATCTAGGCACAATATAAGTATGTGAGATGTTGCTGTTTTCAATTTCAATGTGGAGTAATTCGATATTCCAAACAAGTAAATAAATTAGGACTCTTAATTAGAACACTGAATGGGATGTAATCAGTGAAGACGGCCCAAAAGTGGGAAGGGAGAGGTTGGAATGGAGTCCTAGGGTCTCTGGAAGAAGTGCAGAGCTCAGGATGCCCTAAGCTTAATTTTCTCTCTCTCTCCCTTTCCCGCTATTCTAATATAATTCCTTATTAAGTTCTTCTTTCCTGAATCACCTTTCTCCTGTAGTTATGCACTATTTTCTTTATATATGTGTGCGTGTGTACATATGTACATATTTTAAATTATGTTATATATAATATCATATATTATTTACATATATGCATATATGTAAATATGTATATTTTCCCTTCAGAATGTGAGCCTTACCTCTCAGACAAACTTGAGGGAGGGACAGTATAATGGGTAAATATCACAGTCAGCCAATGGGAGCCAGGTAAGATAGCGCCTGCGTCATAAATGTGAGCCCTGCTCTCAGACAAACAGGAGTTAGGGACAGCTTAATTTTTAGGGATGTACCTCAACAAATGGGATCCATAACGATAGCTCTGACGTCATAAATGTGAGCCTGACATCTCAGCAAAGCAGCAGGGCAAGACAGCCCAGCCAGCAGGGATCTCCATCTATGTAAAACAGAGTTCCTTGGTTGTAAATATAAATTGACAATGACCAGAGCAGGTGCTATTTACACCTTATGCTCACAGGATGTCTGTTTTGCCCTTATGTGGAGTAAGTCCCAAGATAAGGGGAATCTCACCTGTCGTCTTTGAAGTTGCTAACACAGGGAAAGGCATTTTTAAACCAACCAAAGCAGTTTGTTTCATTTATTCAGACTTTGGCTAAAATATGATATTTAAAGATTATCATATGCCACGGCCTTCTGGTGGCATTTTTGCCCAATATATTTAGCAGAACTATCTGTCAACCAAGCATGTTTTTGTCCTTGTCGGGTTAAGGTACCAAATCCCTGGTTCTGTTGAACTGGTGGACTTGCTAATGGGGTCTGATGTATTATTGCATCATTGCTGGTATCTCTCTGAGCTATTTTCTGATGTAAACTAGGAATTCCATTCTTGCCTGGTCTTGCCCTGTCTTGTGTATACCATTTCCATTTTATGATGCTGGTCTTCTTAGCCTGTCCAAAATTGTGGGAGTTAGGGGTTCCTGTTATGTAATTCATTATAGGAATAGCAGGTAAGTAAAACTTCATGATTCAGTGTTGTGTATTCTGTTTCAACCAATGCACAGAATACAGCCAACAGCTGTTATTCACATGGGGTATAACTCTCCCCAGCAGGTGGGAGTTTTCTGGGCCAAAATCCTAGGGGAACATTCCTTGTTCCTTGTTTTTGCCATAGACTCCAATTACCATAACTTTCCTGTACTGATACTTGTAATCCTACAGGCCCGTTTTGTGTGGGCCAAAGGGCCAAGGCAGTTTGTATAGCCATTTTTGCTTCCCCAGTGGCTCTTCCCCCCACCCCATTCAAAAACATATTTCTCATGGGTCACTTTACATAACTGGCTTAATATTTGGCTCAGATGGGGAATATGCACCCTCCAATATCTAAAGAGGCCTACAAACTGTTGAGCCTTCGTTTTGGCGGTGAAGGTGACAAAGTAGAGTATATATTGGGGTGGGGGGGGGCTTTAGGCAATATCTCCTGTCGTCGGATCCTTTCCTGGGGCCTTCCGGACGCCGGGGAGCGCCGAGCAGAACAAAGCACACTTACACAGCAACTCAGGGGGCAACTCCAACTTTATTTCCTGCTCTTCTACATATATAGCCTATCCTACACAAGCACTTTCCATTTTGGCTCTTGGCCAATTACAACACATTTTGCCTTTTAAGGTCAAGCACACCTTAACCCTGGGACTCTTATCTCTCGATTTCTACCTGGAGCAAGGATATTCCTTGTGGACCGGGATGTACCTCTCTCCTGAGAAGAAGGCGGGGTCAGCTGGGGGCCTAGCAGTCCCTCAAGTGCCTAGAGGGTTAATGGGGGCGAGAGGCCTTGCCATCATCGCCTAAGCCCGGAGGCAGTGCTGTCACAGGTCCAGGGACCTCTCAAGGGCACTGAGGTAAATCCACGTTGGCTCTCCCACATATCCCCCTTCCTTTTTAATAGAAGCGGAAAGGGCCTTTACCGCCAACAAGGTGTCTTGGCAGGTACGCACAAGCTTATGGCTTAGGGCCCTAAATGCCCAAGAGTCCTAGGGTGAGGCAAGGGAGGGAAAACCATGAAGTGAACTCATGGAAGATATCATTAAAAAAGGAACTGGAGAGAACAGGGGCATAGCGTGTTTCATTAAGGCGCACAATAGCAAAGGTAAAATTGGCCAATTCTTCTCTTAGCCGGGCATCCCAGGGCCCGGAGATCCATTCACTGAGTTGCTTAATGGCAAGCGAAACATTTGTCTAAGTTAAAAATGTTTATAGATAGTTTTGTGAAGGATTCATAAGTACCTTATTGTTTCAAGCAGAGATAAACAGTTCACGAGTTGTTGCTGGGCAGAGTGCTGGCAGGGGGAAGGGGCAGAGTCAATGCCCTGAGGTTGGGGGGTGGTGGAAATGTAATTGTACAGACTGGTTTTACAAATTGATTTTACAGACATAGATCCTGAAGTACCCCGTTTACAAACTGATGTTACAGATTGATACTATAGACATATACATACCAAGGACCCCATCATTCCCCCCTTAAACAGATGGCACCCAAAATCGTTTGGGGACAAGGGGCGATGGTCTCAGCTTCCCGAACTGCTTCTTGCTGGGAAGGGGCGTAGAGCTGTCCCTGCCTCACAGGGTTCCATCATTCAAGGGGTGGGGTCCATGGCCAATGTCCAGAATCTGGCCGATGCTAGATCCAAGGGGTGATGAGTAGCAGCTTCGGGCAACCATTGGTACTCAGTCTGAGCAGTCATCTGCAGATGGAAAGCACTGAGCCTAGAAGAGATAAACCTAGCAAGGAGGTTAAGCAGGCAAGAGCCAAAAATAAGTAAGAGAAATTTGACCAGAAGTGGGGTGAGGATGGGCTAGCATAAGCCATTACTCAGACTATTTCACTTCCCTTCATATTTCTACATACTACATAGACAAGATACCTCATAAGTCTTTATTCTTTTACTAACCTAACTGTACTGCCTTTAACAAAAGAGGCTTCTGACTTGAACCTCACAGCTAAATAGTAGACATACATCCTTGTTTCACAAAGCTTGTTTATCCTCTGATTATATTCACTCTGGGAGAAAGAGACACTTCAGAAAGTGAATCTTGTACATGTACATTCATTACAAATGTTAACTTTTGCTTAGACAATGGAATAACTGCAAATTCAGATCAAAACAGCAAGATCTCTTCTGATTCACAACTCATTACATTAGTTTAGCAATAAATTTATCTTGCAAATGAAAGTTTTAATAGGCCTCTTAAAATTACGCTAGGGATTTGAAAATTTCTTCTGAAAGTATTTTCCCTTCTTTAAAACAGTTTCAAGATTTATTATTGATCACTAAACTTTTATGAAGAAAGTTAGTTGAAAACTTTTAAAATGATCTTAAGCAATTTGCATACTTTCTGCACATGTTCCAATTCCAAATGAAAAATAATATTAGATTTTCCAGTAAGCTTACCCGAAAGAACCCATATCTGTTACTGACTACTTGCTCTGATCATAGAACCTTGCTATAGAAGGAGAAAGCAGGGACATGTGACATTCCAAATATGACAGGATAAAACATCCTTGACTCTGTTTAAATTCAGGTAAGTCACAGATATCCAACCATGCAGTATCTGTTCCATCTTATAGCTAGACTCAGGAATAGGTGGGAAACAATCCTTTTCAAAGGAATCCCATGGGTAAACTGAGCCAGGAGGGATCCCATCCCAGACAGAGGCTAAGATTGTCTCTTCAGCCTTTACCGAATGTAGACTTCCACCTATCAGCAGTCACATTCCTTCTGAGTAGCTTGTGGCATTTTCTCTGAGATACTGATTTAATGCAACTATACCCAAATTCAAACTCAAAATAAAATTTAGTTCTGGTCCCAAGTGCCTTTTACCTTAAACAACAAGCTTCACCGATCACAGCTTAGAGCTAGTTATTTTTATTTTCATGGAGCTGCACTAAGCAATGAAGATTTATCAGGTCTCACAAATGTAAAGAATTCCATTTACCATCTTTCCTTCTGAAATCTAAATGCCAATTGATAGAAATCCTTCTAATCTTTGCAACTCCTTATCAAGTTAGGTTCATTTAAAACTACACTTAAATAAGTTCCTTTCACAGGCTGAAAGACCTGGCCTAATAGAGATAGTTTTTTGGGGGGGAATTTGGCAGTTTTACACCATAAGGAAAATTTATATGAATTCTAAGGAGGAGAGACTGGGGGAAGGGCTGATAATGATGCCCCTGCTTAGCCAATTCTCATACATGCAGGAGGACTGTTCTGAATGGGTAGAACTAGTCAGAATAAAGTTTTCATCCAATCTCCTTTCCACATACAGTAATCAATTGACAATTTTAGATTTTAACATTAAAACAGTAGCCAAAATAACTTAGTTAAGTCTTATAAGTTTTAAACAGTCTTAACTGAAACTTCCTTTTAAACAAAGACAGACTTGGAAGCTTATGATTTCCCACATTACAATACTCCAAGACTAAGAAAACTGCTTCTTATACAGCATAGATAATACAACTTTTTACCAGTAACAATATCATAAACAATTATCATGTTCTTAAGTTTGAACTTTGAAATAAAACAAATGAATTACCAATCTGGTGACTTTAAAAATCAAGTTTTTGAAGTTACACAGAACTAAAATTTTTTTGATGCCACATACCCAATCATTATCACTAGAAATCAATTACATTCTGGAATCTCACATAGATGGTGAATGTGGTGATCCATAAACCTTCAAATTAACATAAATACATCCTTAGATGAAGCAAGCTTGAAAACCACATCCCTATATTTTCCTTTCCTTTTTTTCCCCAAGTTTCTCATTTGCTCAATAAGAATTCTACAAAATGCCTTTCCAATTCCCTGTGTACATTCACTTCATCATTAGTAATGTGGAAACTATAACTTTAAGTCACTGCATATTTCCAGAATAGCCAAAAAGTTAAATGAACAACCAGCTATCACAATAAATATCAGCAGTATTATTACTACCTGTTTGTCTAATACACAGATTTTTCTTGTTTTAGGTGAGGCAGGAAATAGTTACATTTTCGTCTGCCTGCCTCTTTGATTTGAGGGGAGAAGATTCCCTCGTTATTTCTTATCGCCTTCTCCTCACTCCACTTGGCCAGAGTGGAATGAAGAGGAGATTTTCAAACTTTTAAAGATCTTAAAACTTCTGTTCACACTTCTCAATACCAAATACCATCTCTATCTTAACTTCCTACCCATGCTTCTTTCTTTGCTACATGCTTAAACTTTCTTGCTTTTCCTATAGTCTTAGACTTGCATTTATTATAAACCTTACATGATGTTAGATTACACACTCACTCATTCACACAAACACACACAAAAAAAAACAGAACAGAGAGAAACTGACAGGAACGTTCCAAAAGCTCACAGAGGATTGTTAGAAATCCCCAGGCACAAATCATGTTTGCTTGGCTTCCAGATAGATGCTAATGGAGGCCAGGTACAAATCATATTTGCTTGGCTTCCAGATAGATGCTAATGGAGGCCAGGTAAGACTTGCTTTAAGATAATCTAGGCTCAGATCCCCAAATGTAGGGGGAAACACTGGCCCATCCTTCCTTCTTGGGGTCATGAAGACCAAGTTGTTTGTTTTGTTTTGTTTTGTTTTCAACTGCTCAAGAGACATGGGGGGGGGTGGGGGGAGTCTCGGGGTATGGAGAGAAAATGTCAGGCTTGACAAAATAGATGTTGGGAACCAAGGCCATCAGAGACACAGTGTGGGTATAATTGGCTAAGGAGTTACCTTATAGATAGGGTACTGGAGAGAAAGGGGGCAAAAGCGGGGGAAGGCGATATACAACCTGCTAATGAGGGGGGGCTCCAACAGCGACCAGCGCTGTGCAGAGTCCCGGGTTTCGGCACCATTTGTCGCCGGATCCTTTCCTGGGGCCTTCCGGACGCCGGGGAGCGCCGAGCAGAACAAAGCACACTTACACAGCAACTCAGGGGGCAGCTCCAACTTTATTTCCTGCTCTTCTACATATATAGCCTATCCTACACAAGCACTTTCCATTTTGGCTCTTGGCCAATTACAACACCTTTTGCCTTTTAAGGTCAAGCACACCTTAACCCTGGGACTCTTATCTCTCGATTTCTACCTGGAGCAAGGATATTCCTTGTGGACCCAGATGTGGGTCTCTCCTTAGAACAAGGTGGGGTCAGCTGGGGGCCTAGCAGTCCCTCAAGTGCCTAGAGGGTTAATGGGGGCGAGAGGCCTTGCCATCATCGCCTAAGCCCGGAGGCAGTGCTGTCACAGGTCCAGGGACCTCTCAAGGGCACTGAGGTAAATCCACGTTGGCTCTCCCACAATCTCCCTATGACCTTGATCCCATTGTATACCCCCAAATTTAACAGTTTGAGATGGTTCTTTGAATTGGAAATGGAATTTAAAGATCCCTTTGTATTCCTAAGCTAAGAGATACTTAGCACCTAGTTTTAAATTAAGCCTCTGTTAAAGAAACAGAAGGTAGGAACCCCTTTTGCTGATATAACAGGAAGAGGCTGAACAGGGAGGAGCTATACCTTATTTAAGGAAGAGCATGAGCTGGACAGTCAGAACTTCTTGGGATAAGCTTCCTGAAGGTAGAGTAGCTGTGGCCTGGGGAGTGAGGGAATTTCTCTCACTGAGCATCTGGAGGCTGGGCTGCTGCTGCTGCTGCTGGACTGGAACTTTCATGGAGAAAGTGATTTTGATTTTGAGAATGGGACAAAGTGATTTTGATTTTGAGAACAGAGCTGCTGAAGGCTTCTGAGGATCAGCTCGAGCAGCTGAGGACTTTTGAGGGCCAGGTGGGGCTGCCAGAGGAAGCATGACTGTGGTGTTGGTACTTTACCTGTCTGTGGCTCTGTTAAGTTTCTCTTCCCAGGAACAGAAACTGAAGGACTTGAGGTGGACTGGATATTGTGAGCTTCAGTACAGAGAAGTAACTGCATGGAGAGCTGGACAAGGAACTGGGAGCTTTATGCCTTTGAATTCAGGTGGCAGTCAGGATGATAATTTTGTTCCATGACAATGTTCCAGTTCTAGTACAATTTAGTTTTGAATTCCCAAGAATATCTTGAGGTCTCCATTTGTAACATGAACAACTATCACCTGAAAGATATTGAGATTCTGATGGATAATTCCAGCCCCCAAGTCATGTCTTGCTAAGTATTCATTAGGTATCCATGTTTTACACCTTGCAGTGAAGAGTTGCTCAGTTTGTACCACTTCCTTCCATGGTCTGTGCTGATTGCCAAATGTGGGCTCCTGAAGCGTAATCTCTCATTTCTTCTGACAGCAACTTGATGTGTCATTCCCATCAGAAACCCCCTCCAGTTCTATAACCAAACCCTTATGAAAAGCATGTGGTCTGTGGCTCTCTGTGCATGCATTGGTTTGTTTGTTTTTTTCTTTTTTTTTTACACCCATTGTTGGTTGAATTCCTGAGGAATGTCACCTTTGGAGTGCACCTGAGCTCTATTCTTGGATTTTTGCTCTTTTATAGGATTCCCCCAGAGAGTGACCGCTTTCAGATACACTGGACATATGCAATTGTGAATAGCTATTACTTTTTTTTAAACTTCCTTTTAGTATTCCTAAATTAAATCTTATATCTCTTTCTTCTAAAAGTATCTGTTAGTTTTAAACTTGTTTTATATGGACTTTGAGACCATCCCTGAATCCTCTCCCTCCTTTTTAACGGGAAGCTTTCTTATCTTTTTTTCATTATCATGTACATTTTTGCTAGGAGGTTTGTAATGTATCTGTCCAAATTTGTAGAAAAATAGGAGACGGCCTTTCTGCACTCAGCTCTAAGATGGTGGTTATTTTAAGAAGGCCACTTTCTGGGAGCGGGCTGGGAATCAGGAAAGGCCCCCCTAAACTGGCAGGCAGAGGGTTCTAAGGGATGGATGGATGACTCTGAATGCTACAGGAACAGCTGTAGCTGAGATGGTATTGGGGCTTATGTGGTTATGGTCACATAGAACCAGTGCTTGGAGTTCCAGCCAAGGTAGGCTTCCCCATAGAAAAGCCCTATAAGCATGCTCAGGGGTCACCTGAAACTTTTGTTTCACCCAGACAAACTTCCTGTAAGAGCAGAGAGAAGGGATTCTCACCAAAACACAAAGACTTTCTCATGGTCTTTAGCCAGGAGCTGCCTCCTGATGTTCCTGTACCCTAAGTGTTCACCTGGGGATGTCCCCTTCATCAAGATGTGGTTCATTTGGTTTCCTTAAAGGGCATCAAGAAAATATTTTTCATTTAGAGGTTAAGTTTCTGCTATCAGTATGGATACTCCAAGGTCAAAGAAAACAGATACATATTAAAGTGGTTGGAGTAAGATATTCTGGAAGGTAAAGGAACTTGCATTACAACCAAGAATCAACTACACAGTAAAATGGAATATAATCTTTCAGGGGGTGAAAGGGACATTCTGTTAAATAGGAGACATTCAAACATTCCCATTTAAAAGAACAGATCTAAAGAGAAAATTTGATTTTCAAATATATGACTCAACAGGGGCAAAGAAAGGTAAAAAGCAAAGCATAAATATAATTTATTCAACATAGTTAAAGTGCTTCCACCCCTACAATGGAAGTTGATACTTGTAATCTCTGTATCACTACTAGAGCAGTTAGGAGGAGTATACATTGACAGAGGCTGTGGGTATAAATTGACATCAATGGGATGAAAGTAAAAATTAAGAGGTGAGGAGGGCTGCACTGGGAGAAGATGGAAGGGAGAGGAAGAATGGAGTAAATTATATCACATTTAAAAGTACAGAAGACCTATTATAATGGAGGGAAAGAAGGGAGGGGGCTGAACATTGCTTGAACCTTACCCTCAATGGATTTCTCCCAAAGTGAGAATAACATACACATTGAGTTGGGATTCAAAATCTATCTTATATAGGGTAGATGCATAACCAATGAAGATGAAATTAAAGCAGTGCTCAGGAGGTATTTTACTCAATCATATGCCAGAAAAACTGTCATTTTCTGTGAAATGGAAGAATACTTAGAAAAATTTAAACTGCCCATGTTAACAGAAGAGGAAAGTGAATACTTAAATAACCGTATCTTAAAAGAAGACAATGAATGAGGCATATATGAGCTCCCTCATAGAAAAACCCCTAGAACCAGATAAGGTTGAAAGGGAAATTTACTAAATGTTTGGAAATATTTCATCCCAATACTATATAAACTATGTGAAACAGCAGGTAAAGGAGTCCCATCAAATTCCTTTCATAGCACAAATTTGTTTTTGGTCCCCAAACGACGCTGTTGAGATATACATAAACTAATACCTTATTAGTGGAGCTGTGAAATGACACTTCCATTTTGGAAAGTAATTTGGAATTATGCAAGGAAGGTAAGAAAAATGTCCAAAGTCTTTGAAATGAATACTCCATTACACTCCAGTGAAGCCATTAAGAAGAAAAAAAGTCCCCATATTTTTCAAAACTCTTTTAACAGCACTTTTTGTGACACTGATGAATTGCAAACAAAGTACACACTCAGCACCTGGGGAAATGCTTAACAAGGTATGGAACTTGAACATCATTGAATTCTACTACCATGCTGCTGTAAGAAATGATATGTGTGATGGAGTACAGAGAAGTATGGAAAGATCTTTGTGAACTGATAGAAAATGAATTAAGCAGAGCCAAGAGAACAATAGATATACATGGCAACCAGAAGAACTGAAGTGGAAAGAATGACACAAAAAATTAAAAGTGCCTGCTAGAAAATATTTAAAGATCAAGTGGGACTGAAATGGAAACATGAGAAGACAGCATCATCCTACCCTGTCCAGGAGGTGAGAGGTCCACAGGTGTCACACACTGCACACCTTTTCCCCAATGCATCACTCAGCTGTGCTGGCTCTCCGTTTTCTTCCTAAAGCAAGAAATACTATTTGTCACATAGCATGGCTCTCAAGAATGAGGAGAGGGAGGGATACATGGGATACCCTGGAGACATATAAAACAGAAAACACCAATACAAATGTTTAAAAAGAGGTCAAGTATCTCAAGCATAATTGTGGTGTGGGAAGGAGGAAAGAAAGGTGTTTGGGGTTCGTGAGTTTCAATAGCAGAACTCAAGCTGTGTTACAGACCAGTGATTATAAAAACAATTGTGCTTGTTCTTTAGTCCTGTCTGACTTTTCCTGACCCCATTTGGGGTTTTCTTGGCAAAGATACTTCAGTGGTTCACCATTGCCTTCTGCAGCTCGTTTGACAGATGAAGAACTGAGGGAAACAGGGTTAAGTGCCTTGCTGAGGGTCACATAGTAAGTGTCTAAGGCCAGACTTGAACTCAGATCTATCTGGCTCCAATCCTGGTGATCTATCCACAGCATTATGTAACTGCCCTGTCCAGGGCTAATAAACCCCCCCACCCCCACCCGCCACCCCCGCCAATCAACCAATAACCCTGGGAGTATACACAGACAGCAAAAGTACAGCTGTAATCATTGCCCTTACTAGGGCTTGGATTCAAATCTGGATTTCCTACTTCTAAATCTTGACTTCTTAGTGAGACATGTCTTTTTCTATTATATTAATAGTCAAATATTAAATTAGGATTAAGGCTTTTCTCCCTATTTCCTTATTCATGGACCAGCCCCAGTAAGACAGCACATCTGAAGCACATTGCTCAGAAAGGAAAATTTCAAATCCTCAGGGAACATGCTCCTTAATCTTGGGAAGGCCCCCAACCAACTAGAAGACTTTACTTGTGGTTAGAATGTAAACAGAATGTAATCTAGGTGCCTAGATACAATGTAATCTATCCCTAAAGCATCAAGTCTATGCCCTTGCAGCCCCCTCTCCCCCATTGTGGTTGAGGGTAAGCCAGCTAATGGAGAAAGCCAACCAGTGTGGACTTGGTAGAGATGGATTCCTTTGTCCAGATTGCTGGAGGTGGCTCAGTATTATGATCAAGCCATGTTCTCAGCAGAAAGAGCTGAAGACTTTGAGGCCACCTCCTCATTAATTATTCACCAATCAGGGCTGATTTTCTCCTGTCAGGGTCACCTGCTTTTTAAAAGTATAAGCATTCAATGATCTCCATGGTTTTGTGTTTGCTTATGGAGAGAAACCACTGATCATCAATTTTCTGATTATCAGCTAGCCTAATGAATAAATTATTAATTACCCAGAAACTGTCTCTCAGGCTTTTAATTTGTCTCTTTACCCCTGAACCATGTTCCCCATCCCTCTGCAACTGATAGACCCACTTCTGAATAAAGCCATCTTTCTCTTTTTAGGCACTACCAACATTCTCAGATGTCTGGTGAATATCTGTACTATGTTCCTCAGTGGCAAATAACTGGTCAAACGGCATTTTGTTAAGTGCCTACTTTGTACCAGTCATGGAGGACAGCCTTTGCAAAGATATGGAGATGGGAAAGGAAGTGTCCCATGTGAGGAACAGGAAGCAGGCAGAACTTCTGAATAGAGCTCCTAGAGGGGAACAGCCCCCTCCTACTTCTCCAGTCTTCTTGAACCTTAGTCTTTGAGCCAAGGACATTGGCCTCCTGCCTATTCCACAGGCAGGACACTCCATCCCTCAGCTCCCGGCATTTTCTCTGGCTGTCCCCCATGCTTGGAATGCTTTTTCTCATCTCTGCCTACTAGCTTTCAATAAGATGAACTAGAATCCCATCTTCTGTAAGAAGCCTTTGCTAATCCCACTTAACTCTAGGGTCTTGCCTTGGTTAATTCTTTTCTATTTGTTTCGTACAGAGCTTCTTTCTATGTATTGGTTTGTTGTCTCCCTCTTAGAGCTGGAGCTTTTTAAGGACAGCAATGATCTTTCACTCCATTTTCTATCTATACAGAGAAGTCAGTCTCTGCTGACTCCATCTAGTCCTCTATAAAATGGGGACGGTAATCCCTGTGCCTTCTGCCTCTCAAAGGTTTTTGTTACATCGTAGACCCTCCAGTGCTACAGAGACGTGAGCTGTTCTCCTCATCCTGATGCCCCTTCCCTGCCCTTTGCTGCCTTCTTCTGCCTTATACATGGGAGGCAGCCTGGTCCAGGGTACAGAGCCCTGGCAGCCAGGGGTACAGGGGAGGGCTAGTGCCCCTCCTCTTGGGACAGTCTGTTCGATGGCCCCACAAGCTCTGACACCCTGTCTGGTGGTTTACTTTCTCTGAATTTCCTGTCTCTGGCTTCAGCATTTAGGGTCAGATGTGACTCACAGGTGTTTGGCACCAACTCTCCTTTCCCTGTGTATGCAGACAGTTTCCATACCACTGGAGACAGCTGCTATGTAGGTGTGTGACTGCGTTCAATGTAGAGAACTTTTTGGGGTTTTGTAGCCCCACTAACGGAATGTTTCCCTCCTCTACAAAATTATCTGAAGGGTTACAGGGCAGATAAGCAGGAGAGCCTGTAATCTTGTTTTTTATGCCTCCAGATATGGTCCTATGATATTGCCCTAATAAATAATTAACCTTAAGCAAGGGTAAATAATAAACAAGATCAAGGGGGACCCTTTCCCCCAAGATGGCACCGAAGACTAAGAAGGAACCCGTTGTCCCCCCCCAAGACAGAAGCCATGTCGAAGGCTTTGAAGGCCAAGAAGGTGGTGCTGAAGGGTGTCCACAGCCAGAAAAAGAAGAAGATCCGAACATCCCCCACCTCAAGACCCTGAGGCTTCGAAGGCATCCCAGATCCCCTCAGAAGAGCACCCCTGGGCGGAACAAGCTCGATCACTATGGCATCATTAAGTTTCCTTTGACCACTGAGTCTGCTGTGAAGAAGAGTGAGGACAACAACACCCTAGTCATCATTGTGGATGTCAAGGCCAATAAGCATCAGATCAAACAGGCTGTAAGGAAGCTTTATGACATCGACGTGGCCAAGGTCAACACACTGATCCGGCCTGATGGAGAGAAGAAAGCCTATGTCCGTCTTGCTCCAGATGCTTTAGATGTTGCCAACAAAATTGGAATCATCTAACGTCTTATGTCCAGCTGTGTCCCATTCCACCTACAATAAAAAGTTTTCCAGAATAAAAAATAAGAAGATCAAGGGAGGGTCCTTGTACATTGTCTGCATTCTTTTGGATCAGGTACACCTTCTACGGGGGCCTTATAAACTCTGTAAGCCTCTTGTATCTTTGGCTCTGTATGAAATGGCCCTGTAATGAACAGATTATTGACTACACCCCCCTCTCGTTATTCTCACCTCTTGCCAGCCCACTAACTGGCCTTGCAGCAGTAATTCATGTGGAAATCCCTCTGTTCCTTGGGTTCCCTGTATCTGGAAGATCAGTGACCCCCTGTTCCATTTCTTTTCCTGGGATGGGGCGTTTTTCAGGGTATTTCCCCTGTTTTCTCCTCTGTCATGTGTGATTCTGGTGTGTGACCCTCCTGCATCAAACATCACAGGTCAGCCCATGGCAGGGCTGTGTCCCTGGTCTCCTGGGTTCAAGCAGCCTTCTGGGTCCCCATGGCACATGTGACTCCATGCTGAGGATTAGAACCCTCTCTTGCAGTGGCTTCTTTCCCAGCCCCGTGTGTGGCTGCCTGCCACCTTCATTCTGCCTCTGTCCTCCCTGTCTGTTCCCGAGGAAGGGGTTTACACAGACCAGGGGACCCTGCTTGCCAGGAGGTCAGCTTTGTGGAGGCCCCGCCCCTCCCTCCTCCCTCCATCTGGGGCCGCGCCCTGCCCTTCTCTCCTCTTGGACCCCCTGAGAGGGTCTTCAGAACACTGAATCTGATGATTTATTCTGAAGGGCTGTAAGAGTGTTTGCCTCATCTGACAGAGTTTGAGCTAGAGATCTTCCTAATTAGGGAGTAGAACTGAGGTCAAATCTCTTGATCTTTGCCTATTGACATTGATGCAGTTACTAGGATCTTTCATCCTTCAAAGCTACCTAAGACAAACTCTTCCTCCCACCGTGACAAAACCTGACCTGTATAGGGTACAAATGTAGTCTCTCTAATCCTGGAGTGAGGCCCTCCTCCCAATGATTTTTAGTAATAACTGAATAAGAAAGCAAACAGGGATTTTTCCTTGCCACGTTGCACAAATGTACCCGTGTAAGCCCTGCAGAGCTTAATTCTTTGCCATTGTATGAGTGAGTGAATGGTGCTAGCTGGTTTGGCTCAATCACTGTAAATTATTGATGAAGTGAATCAATGAATTTGATGTAAATGTGAAAGCATAAACAGGCACTGAAGCCTCCTTTCCCCAAAAGCCAAACATCTGGGCACCAGGATGCTTGCCCATGGATTCTTCAAAGAGCAGGGAGAAGGAAGGGGAAACTTGAAGGGGCAAGGTAAGCTCCTTTGTGAGGAATAAGATTATACAAACCAAGACCCCAACTCAATATGACCTTTTTATTACCTGAGCTGTCTGGGAACAGAGGATCCTGAGAACGTGAGGGCTACTCTTCTCCTGGGACCCCGGCCACGTCCTTGAGAAGAGATAGCATAAGTGCCCAACTCCTGGAACTAGCCATTCCAAGGAAACGTCGTTCTTGGGGGAGCCTTGGAGGGATTGGTGTCTGCCCCAGGCCTCACACAAGATACAACGTTTGCCAAAAACACCTGGCAGTATGCATTCTTTGTTCTCAGCACTTCTTAAATTGTAAGATTAGGACCCCAAATTGGAATCTCACCCATGGAGGAGACCTACTGCCTGGGACCCTCCTGAGCGGGACCCTGACGGCTGTACTTAAGATTCCCCAACCTGTGTGGTCAGGTGTCGGTGCTTCCCCACATCGGTAATGATTGTAAATATGTGTGTATATATTACTCATAGTTGCTCTTCTCTTGCTATTCCTAAGCCTTCTACTCTGTTATCTCCGGTTTCCTTCCCATTCACCTATGTTCTAAATAAACTCTATTGGATCTTTTGAAATGCTGAGTGTCATGTACCCATCCCTTAGAACCTTCTGCCTGCCAATTTAGGGGGGAGGAACTTTCCTGCTTCCCAACCCCCCTCCCAGAAAATGGTCACCTTAAAGTAGCCATCCTCTTAGATAGGGCTGAGTGTAGAAAGGCCCTCTCCTTTCTCTGCCAAAATGGACAACAGACTTGGAAAGTATCTTTGCAAAAATCTACCTAATAATGAAAGAGATCAACACTTCTCCTTAAAAGTACATATTTAAGAAGTTTAAAACAGACAGAAATACTTGTGGAACACAGAGCTATAACACTTCACATAGCAATAGTAAAAGTTAGTTAAAAATGAAATAGATACTCAGCCCAGGATGTGTCCAGTGTATCTGAAAGTGGCGTCTCTGGGGGTATCCTATAAAAATAGCAAAGATCCAAGAGTCGAGTCCAGATGCGCTCCACAGGTGTCATGCCACAGGAATTCACCAGCACTGAGTTTAGAGAGAACCATGGACGCCATGCTCATCATGTGAGTTTGTTATAGAATAGGAGGGAGCTTCTGATTGCAATCCCACATCAGGTCATTTCAGCAGAAATTCTAGGTTGTGCTTCAGGAGCCCAGATTAGCAATCAGCACAGACTATGGAAACAAATGGTAGAAGTGGAGCAGCTCTTCATTGCAGCTTGTAAAACATTAGTACCTGATGACTACTTAGTAAGGCATGAACTGGTGACTGGAATTATCCATCAGAAGCTGAGTATCTTTCAAAAGTGAAGAGATGACAAATGTTCCTGTTACAAATGGAGACCTCAGGATATTCTTGGGACTTCAAAAATAAATTGTACTGGAACTGGAACATTGTCATGGAACAAAACTATCACCCCCATCTCCTAGAAACAACACTGATCCATAAACATTGGAGAACAAAGATTTTAATAGCATAGCAAGTGTTCCTAATTTTTTCAGATGCCTGAATGAAAACCTTGAAAGATATAGAGACCCAGGGGAAGACCTGAAAATCACGTGGGACCAGGGTGAGGAATATGGCTTCCCCACAGTCCTTTCTCTTCCCAGAATTGCCCTGTAGATGTATTCGTGGAGCTGCAGCAGATGAGTTCACGTCCCAGTACTTTGGCTGAGTTAGAATAGATGGTAATTCTGTTCAGTGATCTGAAGAACATTAGCCAGAAAAGAATCAGTAGCATGAGATGTAAACTCCATCAGAACAGCTAACAGATGAATGATAGTGATAACAATAAATAGTTCTGTGGGGTGCCATGGCTTGGAAATCACTTTGCAAACATCTCATTTGAACCTTACAGCCACCCTGGAATTTACTTTGTCTGCAGTTCATTTTCATTCCCATTGTATAAATATGAAAATTAAGGCTTAGAGAGTTTAAGTGGTTTGCCATTGCCACAGAGTAAGGCAGATCTTCAGTCTAAGTTGGAGGTGGGGTTGGTGGGGGTGGAGGGGTGGAATCTGCAGCCTCCCTGGAGGCCTTGGGCTGGGGAGAGGGGAGACATTCTAAGAACCCTTCCCCTTCCCTTCTCCTGATCATCTCTTTTGTTTGGCATCCTTTAATTTCATCCTATATTTACTTTTGTTCTGGTTTGAATCAGAACCTGGTGAAAGGGGTGTTTCCAGGCACTTTGTTATTGAATAGGAAGAGGGAACTGTCCCTGGACCTGTGAATCTCTATGATTTACATGCAGAAAGAAGATAGTTGTTTTAATGTTCACTTATCTTACTCTGAGGGATTTGGAGCATATTGTCACAGGGCTATTGATAGCTTGGATTTCTTCCTTTGAAAACTTCCTGTTCGTATCCTTTAATCTATTGACGAATAGCTCTTAATCTTGGACATCAGAATCAGTTCCCTCTCTATTTGGCATATGTAACAGCCTTAGAGAACTTTACTGCAAAGATATTCTTACTCATTTAACTAAATTCGATTTGTTTTTGGGAAAACATTTCAACTTAGTGGAAGCAGAATCATCCATTTAATTTCCTGTGATCCTCTCCATTGATTCTTCTATCTCAGCTTCTTTGTATATCCATCCATGTGAAAAGTAGTTTCCTCCTTGCGCCCCTATTTTGCTATGGATTCGTGTATCCATTTGTAGTTTAATAGGTGGTTCGTGGTGTTCATGTCCTATTGAATTTCTGCCAAATTGCTTTTCTCTTATCCCATCTGTATTTTTAATTCAAGAAGCATGTCCTCCTCTCTCTCCCCCAATATGCTGTCTTTGCAATTATTAAACACTATTTTATTTTATTTGTTTGCTTGTATATGTTGCATACATTATCTTTTCCAGTGATCAACCTCTCAATTTTTATTAAGTTCTAACTGTTGTCTGGATAGCTAGGCATCCCACTGGGCCTAAAGTCAGGAAAACTCATCTTCCTGAGTTCAAATGTTCCCTCAGATACTTCCTAGTTGTGTGAGCCTGGGCAAGTCACTTAACCCTGTTTCTCTCAGTTCCTCATCTCTCCAATGAAGTAGAGAAGGAAATGGCAAACCACTCCAGTATCTTTGCCAAGAAAACCCCAAATGGGGTCAGGCAAAGCCAGACAATAACAACAACAATTGTTTTCATAATCACTGATCTGTAGTGTTCTTTGAGATCTGCTACTGATAATCATTAACCCAAAGTTCTTTCTTTCCTCCTTCTACCTTCAATCATTACCCTCGAAATGCTTGACCTCTTTTTTAAAAAAAAATTATTGATGTTTTCTGCTTCTTATATCAACAGGGTATCTCATGTATCCTTCCCTCTCCCCATCCTCAAGAGCCATCCCACGTGACAGTATTTCTGTTTGTTTTAGGGAGGGAAAAAAGCAAGCACAACTGAACAATGCACTCAGGAAAAGGTGTGCAATGAGTGATACCTGTGGACCTCTCACCTCCTAGAGAATGTAGGGTGATGGTGTCTTCTCACGTTTCCTTTTCAGTCCTACTTCTTATTTAACTTTGTTTCACTTATTTTCAATATTTTGGTGTGTTCTTCTTTCCATTTGAATTGTTGTAGTTACTGTGTATATATACTGCTTTCTTGTCTCTGCCTACTTCACTTTGCATCAGTTCACAAAGGTCTTTCTATACTTCCCTATATTCAGCGCCCTCATCATTTCTTAAAGCACAGTAGCAGTGTTGTTATTCCTGTTCCATACCTTGTTTAGCAATCATTCCCCAGTTGATGAGCATCTGCTTTGTTTCCAATGTGTAGCATTCAGAAATATTTTTATGTTTATAAAATAAAAACATTTATATGAAATGCTATTGTAAATATTTTGTAGTTTATAGGCCTTTGTTCTCTTATTAATGACTTCCTTGACGTATAAGCCCAGTAATTGAGTCTTTCTTTGAAAAGCTATGGACATTTTTATTACTTTCTTTGTATAACTCCAAATTACTTTCCAATATGATTGTGCTATTCACAGCTCTACCAACAGTGTATTAGTGTGCCTCTCTTCCCACACTCCTCCAACTTTGACTTTTCATTTTTTTGTCCTTTTTGTCAGTTTGCAGAGAGTGAAGGCGATTCTTAGGGTTGTGTTGATTCACATTTTTTTTGTTAGGGATATGGGTCCTTTTCATGTGGTTGTCAATTCTTTGCAGTGCTTTTGAGAAGTATTTGTTCATATCCTTTCACCATTTATCAACAAGAAAATTGCTCTTTATGTACATGCATTCATACATATATATTTGTGCTCATATGTGTATATGTATTTACATATATATGCATAGATGATTGTTTGTATGCCTTGTATATTAAACTTTTATCAGAGGAATTTGATACAAAGATTTTTCCCCATTCAAACACTTAGCTTCTTATCCTTGATGCATTAATGTTGTTTGTACAGAAGCTTTTCAGTTTTAAGCAATCAAAATTATCAGTTTTGCACTTTGTCATATATCCATTTAGACTGTACCTTTTAGTGTAAGTCTCATTTCTGCCAGACTGCCAAATTTTAGTTTGCCCAACAGTTTCTATCAAATAGGGAATTTTTCTCCAGGTAATTTATAGTTTCCACCTTATCAAACACTTTGTTTTTGAGTTCTACTCATTCTGAATCTCCCTTTTATAATCTATAACTTTTGTCTCTTTCTCTATTTTTTGGGTCTATTTTTGGAAGGGGGAAGGCAGGGCCACTGGGGTTAAGTGATGCAAGGTCATAGAGCTAGTAAGAGTTAAGTGTCTGAGGTCAGATGTTTGTCTGTTTTTAACCAATAGTTTTGATGACTGCTGCTTTATAATATAATTTGTGCCCTGGAAGTGCTATAGCCCCTTCATCAATCTTTCTTTCAGTCATTTCTCTTGATAACCGAGATCTTTTGTTTTCCAGACTGTTTTATTGTTATATATAGTACCTTCTTGGTAATTTCTGTATGTGTGCGTATGTGTGTGTGTGGGGGGGTAAATATGTGTGTATGTATGTATGCATGTATAAATTAATTTTGGCAGTATTGATATTTTAATGATATTGGCATAGCCTAGCTATGAACACTGAATATTTTTCCAGTTATTGAGTTTGTCTTCTTAAATTACTTTTTACATATTTTTATTTATTTCCCAGTTAAAAGCAAAAAATATTAAAATTCTTTTTCTAAATAAGTTCCAAATACTTTTCCTCTCTGCCTTCCCCCACACACCTTGAGAAGACAAGCTACATGATACTGCTTATACATGTGAAACATATTTTCATGTCAGCCATGTTGCAAAATGAAACACATAAAAATACAAGAAAAATAAAGAAAGTTTTTTTTAAAAGTATGCTTTAAGGTGCACTTAGAGTTCATCAGTTGTCTCTCTGGAGATGAAAATGGCATTTTTGTACTAGGGGTCCTTTGGAATTGCCTTGGATTATCATCTTGCTCAGAGTAGCTAAGTCTTTTGCAGTCAATCATCAATAAAATATGACTATTGCTATGTACATTTTCCTCCCGTTCTGCTCACTTTGCACCAGTTCATATATGTCTTCCCAGGATTTTTTGAAACTACCCTGTATGTCATTTTGTATAGTATGCTAGTATTCCATCACAATCATATCCTAGCTTACTCAGTTATTCCATGCCTGATGGTCATCCACTCAGTTTCCAATTCTATGCCACCCAAAAAGAGTTGCTGTAGATATTTTTCTATACATAGGTTCCTTCCCCCCTTCTTAAATCTCTTTGAGATAGAGACCTAGTAATAACATTGCTGAGTCATAGGGTCTGCACATTTTGGTAGCCCATAGGATGTAGTTCCAAACACTTCTCCATAATGATGGGAGTAGTTCACAACGCTAAAAACAATGTATACGTTAGTTTCCCAATTTTTCCCCATCCTCTCCCGCATTTGACATTTTCCTTTCCCATCATATCAGTCAATTCTAATAGGTGTGAGGTGGTACCTCAGAGTTGTTTTTATTTTCATATCTTTAATTGTACTGGCTTAAAGCACTTTTTTCATGCAATCACTGATAGCTTTGATTTCTTCTTCTGAAAACTGCCTGTTCATATTTTTGACCATTTATCAATTGGAGAATGACTCATTTTTTAAAAGAAATAATTTCGGCTCAGTTCCTTAGATGTTTGAAAAATAGCACCATTTTTACCCATCTCCCCGTTTTTCTTCTACTTTTGTCTGTATTAGGGTTCTTTTTCTGCAAAAGCTTTTTAAATTTCATGTAATCAAAATTATCCATTTCAGTTCCCATAATACTCTGTCTCATTCATCATTAATTCTTGCTTTTTTCCTTAGATTTGACAGGTACATTTTTTCTTTGCTCCCCTTATTTACTAATGATATCACCGTATATGTCAAAATCATGTACCCATTTTGACCTTATCTTGGTATACAATATGACATGTGAGCTTGTGCCTCTTCCTGCAAAACTACTTTTTCCAATTTTCCCAGCAATTTTTGTCAAAAGGTGAGTTCTTACTGACAAAGCTTGGATCATTCAGTTTACCAAACCACAGATTATTGTGGTCATTTCCTACTGTGTATTGTGTACCTAATCTATTCCCCTGATCTACCCCTCCATATCTTAGCCAATACCAGATTGTTTTCATGATCACTACTTTGTATTATACTTTCAAATCTAGTACAGCTTCACTGCATTCCTTAACATTTTTTTCATCCATTCTCTTCAAATTCTTTGCCTTATGTTCTTCCCAGATGAATTTGATTATTATTTTTTCTAGTTTTACAAAATACGTCTTTGGTGATTTGATTGTTGTTGCGCTGAATAAGTAAATTAACTTAGGTAGAATTGTCATTTTTATTGGCTCAGCTTACCGATGAGTGATTTCTATTTCTCCAGCTGTACAGATATATCTTTATTTGTGTGAAGAGTGCTTTCTCTTTGTTTTCTTGTAGTCAGTGGGTAGGTCGTGGCAGGGAGACTCCCAAGGATTTTATATTGTTTGCAGTTACATTAAATAGAATTTCTCTGTCTATCTCTTCCTGCAGGTAGTTGTTGTAGCTTGTAGCTTGTTGGTGGTACTATAGAAATGCTGATGATTTACGTGGATTTATTTTGTATCTTGCAACTTTGCTAAAGTTGTTCATTGTTTCCACTAGTTTTTTTGTTTGATTTTCTAGGGTGCTCTAAATATACCATATATCATGTGCAAAGAGGGGGTAGTTTTTTCTCCTCATTGCCTATTTTTATTCTTCCAGTTTCTTTTTCTTGCCTTCTTTCTATAGCTAGGATTTCTAGTATGACACTGAATAATTGTGGTGATAATGGACCTGGTTTCACTCCTGATCTTATTTACAGAGCTTCAAGCTTATTCTCATGGCAGGTAATGCTTGCTCTTGGTTTTAAAAAGAAATTACTTATCATTTTAAGAAAGGTGCTGTTGATTCCTGGGCTTTCTGAAGTTTTTAATAGGAATGGGTTGTATTTTATCAAAAACTTTTTTCTGCATATTTTGATATAAATACACTATTTTTGTTGGTTTTGTTGTTGGTATGGTCAGTTGTGCTTATAGCTCTCCTAATGTTGAAATAGCCTTTCACTCCTAGTATAAATTCTGCTGGTCATAGTGTGTGATCCTTGTGATATATTGCTGTAATCTCCTTCCTAGGATTTCATTTCAAATGGTTCCTTGCTGTTCTTTTCTTTCTTGTTGGAGGGGGGAAGGTAGGGCAATTGGGGTTAAGTTACTTGCCCAAGGTCACACAGCTAGTTTTGTATTGTGTCTGTGGCTGGATTTGAACTCACATCTTCCTGACTCCAGGGCCAGTGCTCTATTCACTGCATCACCTAACTGCCCTTTTCTTGCTATTCTTTAAAGAAATTGGTCTACAATTTTCCATCTCTTTTGTTCTTCTCCCTTGTTTATGTATTAAAATCATATTTTGGCTATAACAAGACTTTGGTAGGACTGCTTCTTCACCTATATTTTCAAATAATTTATATAGTATTGGGATGAATTGTTCCCTTAAATGTCTGGTAGAATTCACTTATAAATCCTTCTGGTCCTTAGGATTTTGTCTTAGGGAACAGACATCTGCCTTGATCAATTTCTGTTTTTCAGATGGGGCTATTTAGACATTCTATTTCTTCTTCTGTTAATATGCACAGTTTATATTTTTGTAAATATTCATACATTTCACTTAGATTTTCAGTTTACCTGGCATATGATTGGCAAAGACTTGGAGGGTCTCCCCACTGCTCTGGGTCTGATGTCAGAGAATCCCTCCCCTCCCTCTTCCCTTCTTTCTCAGCTCTGGGAGGAGACTAGACCCTCCCTGCAGTGACATCACAGTGCCCGACCTCCCACGCTCTATTAAGTGTGATTCTTTTTTGTCTGGAGGGGGATGCCAAAGGAGTGAGCTGATAGAGGTATTCCTGCCCCTCATCCACTTCTCTTCCAATTCCCCTCCACACCCTTACCCGTTCTCTCTGTTACCTCCAATCTTTCCCCCCCTTCCATGCTGTCTGATCCTGAGGTTCCTGCTAGTGTCTAAGTGACTGTGATTGAGGTAAGTGACCTCTCCCTGCTCCTGCCTCTGCCCCTCCCTTTCTTCTCCTTCTCTTTTGTCCCCCCAACCTTTTCATGAAGCAGAGCCCCCTCATCCCCAATTGACTTCAGTAAGTGCCCAGAAGGATGTATGTAAGGGTGGATGGACGGTCCTAGGAGTATCAATATCTTTGTTTATGTGTGTGTTTTGTATTTAGGTAGGATCATCTGTGTGTGTGTGTGTGTTTTTCTATGTTGATGTGTGGATATGTGGATCTATGGGAGTGGTGTTCAGAGGTGAACTTGTGTGAGCCTGCTCCTCCAAGGTTGTTCCTACCTAGGTCTGCCCAGGCCTCTGTCTGGAAGTCTGGGGCTTGGAGGGGTCCTGGGGTTTGGTGGGGTGCTGTGGAGGCCAGCAGGGGAAAGCCTTTAGGGATACCCCCTCCCTCTCCTCCTCAGGTAGACATTTTCATCCTTTATTCTTCCCTTCCTCTCATTCTTGGCTTGACCTTGACCTTGGGGCTGGGGAGAGAGGAGACAGTATAGAAACCCTTCCCCTTTTCCACAGCATCTCTTTTGTTTGGTGTCCTTTATTTAATAGTATATTTGTTTTTTGTTCTAGTTTCTTTAACCAGCACCTGGTGAAAAGGACGTTTCCAGGTACTTTGTTGTGGAACAGAAGGAGGGGCCTATCCCTGAACCTGTGGATTTCTGTGTTTACCAGACTGAAAGAAAAGGGTTGTTTTAATGTGTACTTCTCTTATTATGAGGGATTTGGAGTATTTTGTCATTAGGGCTGTTGATATCTTGGATCTCTTCCTTTGAAAACTTCCTATTCCTTTGACCTACTGGAGAATGGTGCTTCATCTCAGATACTGGAATCAGTTCCTTCTATGTGTTGCATATGCAGCAGTCCTTAGAGAACTTTACTGCAGAGATATTTTCTCTCACTTCACTGTTACCCTTCTCTTTTTAAGTTTATTTGTTCTTTTTGTGCAAAAACTGTTCAACTTTATCTAAGAAGAATCATCCATTGTATTTTCTCTGCTTTTCTCCATTGCTTGTTCTGTCATACCCTCTTCCCCATCCATCCATGTGAAAAGTAATTTATTTCTTGCTCCTCTAATTTGATGTTGATTCCCCTTTTACACCTAATTCATATATCCATTTGTAGTTCTATTTGAGAGCTAGGGAGGGATGTTGATGACCTATCCAATTTCTAGTAAACTGTTTTTCCCTTATCCTGTCTATGATTTTTGGTCAAATACTGTCTTCTCCCTTGCCTTCACTCCCCTGCAACTTCTGTCTTTGGGTTTATTAGGCACTCTTTTATTTATTTGCTTCTGTACATTGCATATCTAAACTTTTCCATTGATCAACCTTTCAATATTTAACAAGTTCAAATTGTTTTCTTGACAGGTAGGTCTTCTATGGGGCCTGAAGTCTGGAAGACTCATCTCGAGTTCAAACCTTGCCTCAGACACTTAGCAGCTGTGTGATCCTTGGCAAGTCAGTTAACCCTGTGTACCTCAGTTCCTCATGTCAGATGAACTGCAGAAGGAAATGGGAAATCACTCTAGTATCTCTGACAAGAAAACCCCAAATGGGATCAGGAAAAGTCAAACAGGACTAAACGACGATTGTTTTAATATTCACTGATCTGTAGCATGGTTTGTCATCTGCTACTGATAATTACTAACCTCAAACACGTTTCTTTCTTCCTTCTACCCCATCATTTCCCTTGAGATATTTGACATTTTAAAAATGATTTGTGGGGCGGCTAGGTGGCGCAGTGAGTAGATCACTGGCCCTGGAGTCAGAAGGACCTGAGTTCGGATCCGGCCTCAGACACTTAACGCATACACAAACAAAAACCTAGCCCTGTGACCTTGGGCAAGTTATTTAACCCCAATTGCCCTCCAAAAAGCAAAAAAAAAATGATTTGTTTTCTGTTTCTTACATCATCAGAGTATCCCATATATACCCTACTCTCCTCATCCTTCAGAGCCATGTCATGTAACAAATTGTATTTTTGTTTTAGGGAGGAAAAGGAAAACCAGCACAACTGATCAGTACATTCAGGAAAAGGTGCGCAATGTGTGATACCTGTGGACCTCTCACCTCCTGGAATGGGTAGGGTGATGTTGTCTTCCCATGGACCTTTTCAGGCCCACTTGATCTTTGACATATTGTTCTCGGTACTTTCAATTATATATGTCATTCTTTCTATTCAAATTGTTGTAGTTACTGTGTATGTGCTGTTTTCTTGGTTCTGCTTGATTTACTTTGCATCAGTTCACGAAGGTCTTTCCCTATTTCATTGTGCTCATCACACACATTATTGCTTAAAGGGTGGTAGCAGTATTCCATGATATTCATGTTCTATGCCTTGTTTAACCATTCCCCAGTTGATGAGGCTCTACTTTGTTTCCAATTCCTAGCTGTCACAAAAAGTGCTGTTATCAACATTTGGGATTATATGGGGCCTTTATTCTTATTGATGGCTTCCTTGGGATATACTGGAGTTCTTGTTTTAAAGGCTTTGGACATTTTTTGTTACTTTCTTTGCCCAATTCCTAATTACTTTCCAAAATGAATGTGTCATTTCACAGCTCTACCAAAAATGTATCAGTGTGTGTATATTCCCACAGCCTTGTCTAGGTATGAAAACCACAATTGTGCCATGAGAGGAATTTGAAAGCACTCCTTTACTTGTTGATTCAAATAGTTTTTATAGTATTGGGATGAAATGTTTTTTTTATTTTTTTTAACAAATGTTTTATTAACTTCTGGTTTACATCATTCATTTCCACCAGATTTTGAGTTACAATTTTTCCCCATTTTTTCCCTACCCACCACCCCAGAATAGCAGTCCCACTAGATATCCCCTCATCCAAACTGCTCTCTCCCATATCTTCTCCCATACCCCCTTTGACTTTGCCATTGGGGCAAGGTGAATCTCTGAGCCCCAATCCCTGAACATCTTATCTCCCAATTACATGCAAAATAGTATTAATAATAGTATTTATATACATTTGAAACATTTGATTTTAAGACTTCCAATTTCAGATCTATTCCCTTCCTCCCTTGTCACCCACTCCCTCTGGGAAGATAAGCAATTCACTATGTGTTGTACATGTCTAGCTATGCAAAACATTACCATAGTAGATATATTGTAAAAGACTGCTTATATTTCCCTCCCCCCATCCCATCCCCCACCTGGTCCATTCCCTACTTTGATCCTGTCCCTCTTCGAAAGTGGGTACTTCCAACCTCCCCTCCCCCTAGAATGCCCTCCCCTCCATCATCCCCCCTCTCATCCCCCTTCCCCCTACTCTCCTGCAGGGTGAGATATCCCATTTAGTACATATGTCATTCTCTCCCCGAGCCAAATTCAATGGGAATAGTGTGTTGCCTTTTTGCCTTCCTGTTCTTCCCCTCCCCTGCAACTACTTCCCCTTGCCTCTTCTACATGAGATAGTTTACCCTACCCCCCTCTCTCCCCATCTCCTCGTGTCACTTTCCTCTCTCACTTCTTAGCTTCACCCCTTAAGAATCATCCCTTCCCACCAAATTCAACCTGTGCCCTCTATCCATGTATACCTGTAAACATATATACACACATTTGGGGCGGGTAGGTGGCACAGCGAGCAAGAGCACCGGCCTCAGAGTTGGGACGACCCAAGATCAGATCCGGCCTCAGAAAATGAGCACCCACACATAAACAATGACTGGCCGTGTAATCTTGAGCAAGTTACCTAACCCCAACCGCTTTAAAAAAAAAAATATATATATATATATATATATACACACATTCACATATGTATTCATATGTCCATATACCCTTCTTCAATTATTTTCATAACGAGATAGGTTTAATCCAACACAGTTATTGTTATTCCATGTAGAAATGTAAATAGTTCAACTTTGATAAGTTCCTTATGATTTCTTTTCCCTGATTACCTTCTCAAGCATCTCTTGCTTCTTGTGTCTGAATGTCAGATTTTCTATTCAACTCTGGTTTTTTCCTCAAGAATGCTTGAAAGTCCTCTATTCCAGTGAATGACCATGTTTTCCCCTGAAACAAGATACTCAGTTTTGCTAGGTAGGTGACCCTTGGCTTCAAGCCCAGCTCTTTTGCCCTCTGGAATATCATCAGGGTTGGCTAGGTGACAAGGTGAATAGAATGCCAGCCCTGGAGTCAGGAGGACCTGAGTTCAAATGCGGCCTCAGACACTTACAAAACTAGCCATGTGACCTTGGGCAATTCACTTAACTCCAATTGCCCTGCCTTTCCCCTCCATGAATGTTTTTTAAATGCTTGGTAGAATCCCTTTCAAATCCATTCGGTCCTGGGGATTGTTTCCTAGGGAACTCTTTTATGCCTTGTTCAATGTCTTCTTTTAAGGTAGGATTATTTATTTGTATTTACTTTTCTGTTAACATGGGCACTTTATATTTTTACAAGTATTCTTCTGTTTCATTTAGATTGTCAGTTTTACTGGCATATGATGGAGCAAAATTAACTCCTAAGCATTGCTTTAATTTCATTTTCGTTGTTTTGTATGTTCATCCTTTCCTTTTAGAGACTGGTAATTTGATTTTTGTCTTTCCTTTTGTTAGTCAAACTAAAGAATCGTTATCTATTTTATCAGTATTTTGATAAACCCACCACCTATTTTTACTTATTAGTTTTACTTTTTAAAAGTTTTCTTCATCTCATCTTTGTTTTAATTATTTCCAAATTGATATTTAATTGGAGATTTTTCATTTGTTCTTTTTCTACTTTTTAAAGTTTCATGCCCAATTCCTATGTATGCTCCTTCTCTGTTTTATTAATGTAAGCATTTAGAGATTGAAATTTCCCCTAAATACTGCTTTAACTACATCCCACAAATTTTGATATGTTGACTCATTGTAAGTCTCTTTAATGAAGTTATTGGTGGATTCTATGATTTGTTCTTGAACCCATTCATTCATTAGGACTATGTTATTTGTTTCCAATTAATTTTCATTCTAGACTTCTACATCTTGAACATTTATATTACATTGTGGTCTGTAAAAGCTGCATTTAATATTTGTGTTTTTATCCATTTGATTATGTGGTTTTTATGAGCCAATATTTCTTCATTTTCTGTGAAGAAAAATTATATTAAAAATTATATTTCTTTTTATTTCCATTCAGTTTTCTCCAGAGTTCTCTCATATCCAACTTGTCTAATATTTTTTTCTCCTTACCTTCTTTTTAGTTCATGTTATACATAGATTTGCCTAATTCTAGGGGAGGAAATTTGGGATCACCCTTAGTATTGTTTTACTGTCTATTTCCTTCTGTAAATCATTTAACTTTTTCTTTAAGAAGTTTGATGCTCTACCATTCAGTACATATTTGGTGAACCCTGACATTGTATCATTGCATATGATACCTTTTAGCAAGATATAGTTTCCCTGCTTACCTTTTTGAATTAGAACTATTTCAGTTTTTGGTTTGTCAGAGCTAGTTCTGGGGGTTTGAAAATTTTTGGTGGTTCCAAAGTGAATTAATTTGGGGAGAGGTTTGGTCACTCATTTCCTGGCCTGTGGTCTGGTCTTTACCCAGGAAAAACCTCTGATCCCTTGGGACTGCAATTGAAACTGCCCCACAGGATCCCTGCTCCCTTTTGACCTGAAGTAATACTGCCCCTCAATGTGCGTGTTTCTTTGGGATTGCAAATGATGCTGCTTCTCAGGGCCCCTGCTCCCTCTTGCCAGAAAGTACTCCCCTCTCCCTTTAACTGTGACCCAGAAGTCTGTAGTGCCAATTCAATATTGAAAATGCCCACAATCAAGATAAAGACCATGACTATCAATATCGCATGACATGTGTTTATCTTCTCAGCACTTACTTAGCAATGTGCTTGGCACATAGTGCCTAATGTATATTCATTGACTGACTATCCTAGATCAGATTCTCAGTAATAGGAAGGGACTGGTTGCTAGAATGGAAATGCTAGGAATGCTGGGTGGAAGTGACCACTTAATCCTAGAGTTTGTGATAAAGGAGAGGCAATTTGGGCATAGTCTAAGACGCCAAAGAACCTAGTCTTTTAGTGTTCCAGAAATCTAAAGACCATAACTGCTGGTGGTAAGGATTCACTCCTTGCCAAAAACTTTTGAGAACACCAAAAAAGCTTTATGGTACGGATTAGGTATAGACCAACATCTCACAACATAAACCAAGATAAGCTCCAAATGATGTATGACTTATACAGAAAGGCAGATATTATAAACAAATTCCAGAATTGAGAAATTACCTTCCTCATCTATATACAAAGGAAGAGTTCAAGAACAAAGAGATAGAGAGGATCCCAGTAGGTAAAAATGGTCCTTCTAATTACATTCATGTGAATTAATTTAAATGGTTTTGTAAAAAGAAAAGAAAAAGAGTGAAAAGGAAAAGAAATGCATGCGAATAAAACTTGAAAAAACTGGTAAATGGGAAAAAGTCTTTGCAGAAAGTTTCTCTGGTATTTAAAGTATATGGAGAAGCAATTCGTATTTACAAACTTAAGAGGAAGTTTCAAACTAATAAATGGGCAAAGAATATAAACAAGTAGTTTTCTTAGGAAGAAATGTAAGCTATCTATAAACATATGAAACAAGGTTCAAAATTAATAATGATTAGCAAAATGCAAATGACAGCAACTCTGATGTTCTCCTTCACAATCTTGAGCAATAGGGCATTGATACCAAAGAAATGTTGATAAATATTTAAGATAACAATTAATTGCCCTTTATGAACTAATTGGTAAAATGATCATTTAAAAAAGGAAGATGACAATTGTTGGAGAGACTGTGGGAAAACAAGCCCAATAATAATGTGTTGGTGTAGCTATGAGTTTGTCCAACCATTCTGAAAATCAGTTTTAAAGTATGTTCCAAAAATATTTAACTTAAGCATACCTTTTGGCCCAGCTATACCACTGCTAGGCATATACACCAAAAAGATCAAAGAAAGATGGGAAAGGCTTATGTGTGCAAAATATTTCTAACACCTTTTTTGGTAGTCATAAAATGGAGACTGACGGGGAGCCCTTCAATTGGAAGATGCCCAAACAAATCATGTTATATAAATATAATGGAATATTATCACACTGCAAGAAATGCCTAAATGAGGTGTTTCAGAGAAACCTGGGACATCAGGTATCAAAAAACAAAAGTCTGTTATATGGATAAAGGATTAGACTGGTTCTTCTTAGCTCTAGGGGTCAAAACCAGGAGCAATACTTGGAAGTTCTAAAGAGGCCAATTATGACCTGATTATCAGGAAAAAATGTGGATTCTCCAAAAGTGCAATGGGCTGCTTTGAATAGGTGGTGGGTTTCCTCTCCTTGGTATTCAAAGAAAAGCTGAATGACCATGTGTTTCTTAAACTGGAAATTCCTTTCATGTATAGATTGGCTAAGGTAGGTGCTATGGTCCTTTCTCAATCTCAAGTTTTGTCTTACTTGTGTCACCCAGGTTGTTAGGGAAATCTGAGGATAACATGGATTTTTCAATAATATCTTATTTTACCCTAGTTACGTGTGTGTATATGTATGTATATATAGATATATAGATAGATAGATATATTTATAGATATATATATATATAGATACATATATATATATATATATATTTCAAATTTTTAGTTATAAATATTCTCTCTCTTTCCCCCCTCCCCCCTACCTAAGAGGGTAGGCAGTCTGGTATGGGTTGTACATGTTCAGTCATACAAGTCCTACTGCCTTGTTAGTTATGTTGTGAAAGAATATATAGATCCAAAGGAAAGAAAAACCATGAATGAATACAGAAAGTGAAAAGTCATATGCGTTGATCTTCATCTAAACTTCATCAGTTCTTTCTCTGGAGGTGGATAGCATTTTTCATCACGAATCCTTTGGAATTCTCTTGGATCATTGTGTTGCTGTGAATAGCTAAGTCATTCACAGTTGATCATTGTATAGTATTGCTATTATAGGGTACAATGTTTTCCCTGTCCTACTCACTTCATTTTGCTTCAGTTTATATAAGTCTTTCCATGTTATTCTGAAATCTGGGTACTTTTCATTTCTTATACCACAGTAATATTCTATTACAATCATATGTCACAACTTGTTCAGCCATTCCTCAGTTGATGTACATCTCTTCAATTTCCAGTTTTTGCCACCATAAAAAGAGCTATTAAAAGTATTTATGTACAAATCTCTTTCGCATATAGACTTAGGAGTGGTTTCTCATGCTGGGGGCAAAGGCCAGACTGCACTCCTGAACTCCCAGGTCCCAAAGTCCCCACTGCACTGACCTCTCACTTTGTCCTTAGCATCTATGGGCTTATAATTCTAAAAATCACCCCAACTGCTGTTGATCTGAACTCCCTCAAGTTGGTGGCTGGTTCTGCCTGCCCTGAGGCTAAAAGCTCAGGCTTATGTGGGGCTGGCAGAGCACAGTGCTGGCTACTTCCTGCCGGCCTTCTGGGCTGTATTTATTGTCAGGTTAGCTTCTCTGAGTCATTTTGTGGGTTCTGAAGCTACAAAGTTTGTTTAGAGTAATTTTTTACATGAATTGGAGTAGGTGGTAGCAGGAGCCCAGCAGAAATCCTATATCTACTCTGCTATCTTGACTATGCTTCTTCATCCCTTGGTTACTTTTTGAAGCTCTTTTTCTGTATGTTCAGATTGTGTTTTTAGGGATTTATTTTCTCCACTTAGATTTTGAACCTCCTGTTCCAGTTTACAAATTTTACTTTTTAAGGATTTGTTTTCTTCACTGAGATTTTTTTTTCCATTTTGGTCAGTGTAATTTTAAAAGAATTGGTCAATTTATCTTTTATCTCTCTAATTTTGCTTTTAAAATCTTTCTTGAGTTCTTCCAACAATGCTTTTTGGGCTTGAAACCAGTTCATATTTCCTTCTGTGATTTCAGGTGTGGATATAGAGTTGATGATGTCTCCTAAAAGTGATTCTTCTTATTCACTATAATAGAATTCAATCATCTTTGGTTGCTTCTGACCCATTGTGCTTGCCTATTTCCTGGCTTTTAAAGTGGATTTCTGCTTTTGGGGTACAGAGGGCTCTGATCCATGCTTCTTAAGCTGGGAGCTAGGGGCCTGGTTGTTGACTTTGTGTAATGTAGCCTCTGGGTGTCTAGACAGAGGCCAAGGCCAGGAATTTCAGTGTTTCTCCTGGGTTACCTTGAGACTCACAGAGTAAGGTGTGGGGGTGGGGTGATCTGGCCACTTCCAGCTTCTGGCTCTGTGCCCCTGGGCTACAGCTCAGGCAGGCTCAGCAGCTGGCATCTACAGATTTCATTGATTGTGCTAAAGCATTCCTGGGCTTCTGGTGTTAGATCTTGGCCCCACACCTCTGGGCTTTGGGATCTTCTGCTGGTCAGCTGAGATGGGGCTTGTTGGGATGGCTCCCACCCTTCACTTCAGTCTCAGCACATCTTCAGTCACAGTCACACTCTTCCTCGAGGACTCCCAAGCCTGCAGCTTCTTCTACTATTTCAGGATTTTACACTGGGTGGAGCAATAATCCCTGGGTTTTCTGGGTCAGAGAGAGGGATTGGAGAAGCTAGGGTTTCCTATGGCATCTTGGCTCCCAGAAGTTCAGGTGGGTGACTTTTAAACATCCAGGCTATGGGCTGATATCCCCAGGAGAAGCTGCGGCCACATGCCCTAAGCTTTCTCTTACCCAGCTCTGACTGATCTTCTGTCCTGTGGTGAGATGTCTTCAGATTGCCCTTGGGGGTGAGTGAATCCACTGGCCTGAGCTCACTATACCTCTGCTGTGGTCTGCTCTCAGTTCCATACTGGTACAGCCCTCACATATTCTTCAATCCCCCTGCCCAGTACTACCTGGGTACTTTTTTTTAAACACTTTATTAACTTCTGGTTTACATCATTCATTTCTACCAGATTTTGAGTTACATTTTTCCCCCATTTTCCCCTACCCACCACCCCAGAATAACAGTTCCACAGGATATCCCCTCATCCTGTCTGCTCTCTCCCATATTTTCTCCCATACCCCCTTCGACTTTTCCATTAGGAAGAGGTGAATTTCTGTGCCCCGATGCCTGCACATCTTATCTCTCAATTATATGCAAAATAGTATTAATAATAGTATTTATATATATATAGTTGAAACATTTAATTTTAAAACTTCTAATTCCAGATTCATTTCCTTCCTCCCTTGTCACCCAATCTTGCTGAGAAGATAAGCAATGAAGTAAATGTTGTACATGTATAGCTATGCAAAACATTACCATAGTAGATATATTGTAAAAGACTGACTATATTTCCCTCCCACCCATCCCACCCTCCACCTGGTCCATTCTCTATTTTGATCCTGTCCCTCTTCAAAAGTAGATGCCTCCGGGGGGCGGAGCCAAGATGGCGGAGTAGAAACAGCTCGTCCAAGCCTCTCTGCCCCCAGATTCTCCACAAACTATGTAAAAAAGGACTCTGAAAATCTTCTGGAGCCCCAGCACCCACAGAACGACACAGAGAAGCTAACCTCCCGCTGAGGACAGCCCAGCACCCTGCAGGAAGGACCAGCGCAGTGGTCTGGGAGCCAGCAGCGCACAGAGCACAGGAGCCGAGCCGAGCCCAGGTGCACGTGAGCCGAGGTTTTAGCCCCAGGGCGGCAGGGCCAGCAGCCGGCTGGAGGAACCCCAGAACACCAGGAACTGTGGAGACGCCAGAATTATCAACATAGACTTGCCTAGGACAAAGTAAGAGGTTAGTGTCCTATGGACTTTGGGACCTGTATTTGGGAATGCGTCAGCTCCCTCCCCTGGGGGCTAGAAGCTGCTGAGGAGACACACCACTGTGTAGTTTTCAGAGGCATTTCCGGCTCCCAGCCTACAAATCGTGGGGAGATCCAGTGATCAGTCTTGGGGGGTAATCGCTCTTGCTTTAACCTCCCTGGATCTGGATTGTGATCTAGGGTGGAAGTTGTGGGTGGGTTTACAGCTTGCCAGAAACGGAAGTTGCCCCCCCACACGTTCGGGACGAAAATTCCTCTAGCTGGCCTTAAAGCCACAGTGTGACAACAAGCCCCAAAGTCAAGCAATTAAGTGGCAACATGCCAAGGCAAAGGAAACAGAAAAATGCAATCCTAGACTCCTATTTTGGGGGCATAGAGCGGGAAAAGGACTGTGAGGTCAGAAGTCCTGCTCCAAAAGCCCCAAGGGAAAACATGAACGGGTTGCAGGCCATAGAGGACCTTAAGAAGGACTTTAAAAATCAAATAAGAGAAGTGGAGGAAAAATTAGAAAGAGAAATGAGAAGGATGCAGGAAAAGTATGAAATGAGGGGCAACAGCCTGACTGAGGAAAACAACACCTTAAAAAATAGACTAGCTCGGGCGGCTAGGTGGCGCAGTGAATAGAGCGCCGGCCCTGGAGTCAGAAGGACCTGAGTTCGGAGCCGGCCTCCGACACTTAATCCGCACAAACAAAAAAACCTAGCCGTGTAACCTTGGGCAAGTTACTTAACCCCAATTGCCCGAAAGGGGCGGCTAGGTGGCGCAGTGAGTAAGAGTGCCGGCCTCGGAGTATGGATGACCCGAGATCAGATCCGGCCTCAGAAAATGAGCACCCACGCATAAATCAAATGACTAGCCGTGTAACCTTGAGCAAGTTACTTAACCCCAATTGCTTTAAAAAAAAAAATAGACTGACTCAAATGGCAAAGGAGGCCCAGAAGGGCAATGAGGAGAAGAATGCCTTAAAAAGTCGAATTTGCCAGATGGAAAAAGAATCTCAAAAGTTCACTGAGGAGATTCATTCCTTCAGAGTTAGACTGGAGCAAATGGAAGCTAATGACTTTATGAGAAATCAAGATGCTGTTAAGCAGATCCAAACAAATGAAAGATTAGAAGGCAATGTGAAATATCTCATGGAAAAACCACTGACCTGGAAAATAGATCCAGGAGAGACAATTTAAAAATTATTGGACTACCTGAAAGCCATGATCAAGGAAAGAACCTAGAAATCACCCTTCAAGAAATTCTCAAGGAAAACTGCCCTGATGTTTTAGATCCAGAGGGCAAAATAGAGGTTGAAAGAATCCACCTGAAAAAGATCCCAAAAAGAAAACTCCCAGGAATATTATAGCCAGGTTCCAGAATCCCCAGATCAAGGAGAAAATACTACAAGCAGCCAGGAAGAAACAATTTCAATATTGTGGAAACACAATCAGAATAGCCCAGGACCTGGCAGCTTCTACACTGAGGGATCGAAGGGCATGGAATATGATATTCCAGAGGGCAAAAGAACTGGGAATGAACCCAAGGGTCACCTACCCAGCAAAACTGAGTATTTTGTTTCAGGGGAAAATATGGTCATTCAGTGGAATAGAGGACTTTCAAGCATTCTTGAGGAAAAAACCAGAATTGAATAGAAAATTTGACATCCAGACACAAGAAGGAAGAGATGCCTGAGAAGGTAATCAGGGAAAAGAAATCAAAAGGAACTTATCAAAGTTGAACTATTTACATTCCTATATGGAAAAGCAATAACTGTGACTGATGATATCTTTCTCACTATGAAAATAATGGAAGAAGGGTGTGTGGTCATATGAATACATATGTGAATGTGTGTGTATATGGTTACAGTTATATGGATAGAGGGCATAGGTTGAATTTGTTGGGAAGGGAGAATACTCAAGGGATGAAATTATGAGGTGAGAGAGGAAAGTGGCAAGAGGAGATGGGGAGAGACAGGGTAGGGTAAACTATCCCATGTAGGGCAAGGGGAAGTGGTTGCAAAGGAGGGGGAGAATAAGGAAGGCTAAAAAGGCAAAACCACATTCCCATTGAATTTGGTTTAGGGAGAAAATGACATACATACTAAATGGGATATCTCAACCTGCAGCAGGATAGGGGGAAGGGGGATGAGAGGAGAGATAATGGATGGGAGGGCATCCTTGGGGTGAGGGGAGGTTGGAAGTACCCACTATAGAAGAGGGACAGGATCATGTAGGGAATGGACCAGGTGGGGGGTGGGATGAGTGGGAGGGAATTATAAGCAGCCTTGTACAATATATCTACTATGATAATGTTTTGCATAGCTAGACATGTACAACATATACTGAATTACTTATATCCCAAGAAGGAATGGGTGACAAGGGAGGAAGGAAATGGATCTGAAATTCAAGGTCGTAATATTAAATGTTTCAAATATATATATAAATACTATTATTAATACTCTTTTGCCTATAATTGGGAGATAAGATGTGCAGGCATTGGGACACAAAGATTCATCTTCCTCTAATGGAAAAGTCGATGGGGGTATGGGAGAAGGTATGGGAGAGAGCAGATTGGAGGAAGCGATATCTTGTGGGACTGCTATTCTGGGAGGTTGGGTAGGGGAATAATGGGGGGAAAATGATTGTAACTCAAAATCTGGCGGAAATGAATGATGTAAAACAGAAGTTAATAAAGTATTTGTTTAAAAAAAAAAAGTAGATGCCTCCAACCTCCCCTTCCCCCAGCCTAGCCTCCCCTCAGGTCCACTGACATCAGGGTAATTATCTGAAGTCCTGGCTCAGGCCTCTTTGGCTCACCACACCTAGGAGTTTTCTTTTTGGGATCTTTTTCAGGAGGTAATCTGTGGATTCTTTCAACCTCTGTTTCCCCCTTTGGGTCTAAAACATCAGGGAAATTTTCCTTGAGAATTTCTTGAAGGATGATTTTTAGGTTCTTTTTTTGATCATGGCTTTCAGGTAGTTCAATAATTTTTAAATTATCTCTCCTGGATCTATTTTCCAGGTCAGTGGTTTTTCCCATGAGATATTTCACATTGCCTTCTATTCTTTCAATTGCTTGGATCTGCTTAACAGCATCTTGATTTCTCATAAAGTCACTAGCTTCCATTTGCTCCAGTCTAATTCTGAAGGAATAATTCTCCTCAGTGAGCTTTTGAGATTCTTTTTCCATCTGGCAAATTCATCTTTTTAAGGCATTCTCCTCATTGCCTTTTTGAGCCTCTTTTGCCATTTGAGTTATTTTATTTTTTAAGGTGTTATTTTCCTCAGTAAGGCTGTTGACCCTCATTTCATACTTTTCTTGCATCTTTCTCATTTCTCTTCCCAATTTTTCCTCCACTTCTCTTATTTGGTTTTTAAAGTCCTTCTTAAGGCTTGTAACCCCCTTGTATTTTCATTTGGGGCTTTTGGTGCAGGAGTTTTGACCTCTTAGTTCTCCCCATGTTCCATGCTTTGATCCTCTTTGCCCCCAAATAGGAGTCTAATGTTTAATTTTTCTGTTTATTTTGTTTCCTTTGCCTAGGCATGTTGCCACTTAATTGCTTGATTTTGGGCTTGTTGCCACAGTAGGACTCTGCCACCAGACTCGGGAGCTTCCTTCTCAAAGGTTCTGGTTTTCCAACTGCTGGAGGTATTAGTTGGGTGGTGTCTGTGAAGCCTCCACAAGCTCTGGCAAGCTGGTCACACACCCCAAGACCTCCACCCTAGACCACAATCCACATCCAAGAAGGTTAAAACAAGAGCAATTACCCCCCAGACTTATTGCCGGATCCCCCTTCAGTCTGCAGGGCAGGAGCTGAAGCTACAACTGAAACTGCAAAATGGCAACTGTGCCCTGCCTCCCCAGCGAGTTCTCACACCCAGGGGAAGAAGCTGAAGGGCTCCAAAATACTGGTCCCAAAGTCCATAGGGCACTAGCCTCTCATTTGTCTTAGGCATCTATGTGTTGGTAATTCTGTAAACGCCACAGCTGCTGGTGTTCTGGGGTCCCACCAGCTGGCTGCTGGTTTGGCAGCCCTGGGGCTAAAACCTCCAACTCATGTGGACCTGCGATTGGCTCTCAGAGTGCTGTGCTGGTTGCTCCCTGCAGGGCTGCTGGGCTGTCTTCAGCGGGAGGTTAGCTACTCTGTGTTGTTTTGGAGCTTCTGGAGTTCTAGAGGTTGTTCAGAGTCCCCTTTTACATAATTTTGAAGTGGAGTGGGCTAGAGTGCTGTGGAAGTGCTGTTTCTACTCTGCCATCTTGGCTCTGCTACCTGGGTACTTTCCTGGACTAGGAATCTGCCACACTCTGTCTCCCAATGGATTCTTTCACTCTAAAATCCATTTGGATTCACTTTTTAGAGGTTACTGACAGAATTCACAGAGGAGCTGAGATGAGTTCCTGCTTACACTCCAGAATACTGTCTCTGCACCCCCTACTTCTATATGATTTTTCTTCACTCTGATTCTAACATGCTGAAAAGATTTATCCCTGCAGGTCCTTCAGTCAGTAGGATGTATCCATTAGACAATGTCAGTCAATCCAGGAATCTCTGAGGATCTCTCTTGTGCCAGACTGTTAGAGGAGGCTTGAGCTCCAGCAATCTCTTATTTCAGGGTCAGCGTTGCAATGCAATGAGGTACTGGGAAGTCATTGGACAGTTAACAATAGCAGGTTTACTTTGAGCTAACACAGCATAGAAATTATATAGTGACACAGCTTCTTTGAATAAAGCCTCTCTCCTTTCAAACACATCCTGGGATCAGAGCAGGCTGCCAGGGAACAGTATGAGGACTTGAGTGGCCTTCAGCAGTCTACCAAGTTGGAAAGGTCCTGAGTGCCCATTGGTGCGACTTTTTATGCCCTTAGTTGACCAGGAAGCTATATCAGGGGAAAGAGAGACCAATCAAGCTCTTTTCAGTCGATAGTAATTATTTAAGCTGCTTCCTATGTGTCAAATTTTCTATTACCCTGGAAATACAAAGAACTGTAAGACAATCGCTGCCCTTCTCAAGGAGCTCACAGACTAATGTGGGAGTCAGCAATCAAACAACAGTGAGTAAACACGTAATATAGAGGAAATGCTGGAAATAAGGAAAGAGTTAGAAATTTTCAGGATAGGGAAAAGCTTCCTATAGATGGTGGGATTTTAGCTGAGAATTGAAGAAAGTCGGAGGAGTCAGTTGGCAGAAAAGAGGAGGGAGAATATTCCTGATGTGGGGGAAAGTCACTGAGAGAAAATACCCAGATCTGGCAGGTGGAGGATCTTGTGCTAGAAACAGCAAGGGGGACAATGCTACTGGTTTGAAAAGTACATCATAGGGACAAGGGGAGGTGTGTAAGGTGTAAGGAACCTAGAAATATGACAGTGGGTAGTTTACAAAAGTCTCTGAAGGACAGAGAAGATTTTATATTGGCTCCTCAGTTAATAGGGAGACACTGAATTTGATTGACGAGAAAAGCAGGTTTGGGGGAGGGCACATGGTCAGACTTATGCTTTAGGAAGAAGATTTTGAGAGCTGAGTGTAGGGCAGATTGGAATGGGGATAGACTGGGGGTAGAAACCCCCAAGCAGAAGCTTAATAGTCTACTGCATGAATTGTTGAGGGCCTACACTGAGGTGCTGGCATTGTCAGAGGAGGAGATAAAATGGGGAGGTATATGAAAGTAATATTCCAATGGTGAAATTGATAGGTCTTGGCAACATGTTGGTTTTGGGGTATTGAGAAGTTCAAGAGTGAATGCTGACACTTAGGTGTGGGCCTAGGTGACTGGGAGCATGGTGCTACCTTTAGTAATAATAAGGAATTTTGAAAGGAAAGGGTTTGCGGGCAGGGGGATAGAAAGAGTTAAATTTTGGACACAATGAATTTAAGATGTCTATAGGACAGCCCGTTGGATGCATCCAGTAGGCAAGATGGAGATGCAAGACTGGAGGCCAGCAGAGGTTTGGATTGGACAAGCAGATGGGAGAATCATCTGCAGAGAGATGATGATTGAATCTGTGGGTACTGAGGAGAGTACCAAATGAAATTGTATCTAGATAGAAGGGAAGGCAGCCCAGGACAGAGCCCAGGGGAATACTCATGGTTACCAGGCATGACCTGCATGAAGATTCTGCTATGCATACTGAGGAAGATTGGCCATGGTGAGGTGCCTGGGGGCAGGGACTGTCTTTTACCTTTCTATGTCCACCGCTTAGTATAGTGCCTGGCATATAGTAGGCAATTAATAAATGTTTGTTGACTGATTAAGAGGAGATCCTGGAGAGAATAATGTCACCAAAACTTAGAGAGACAAAAGTATCTAGAGAAGGGTGAACAACAGGGTAAAGGGCTGCCAAGTGATCAGGAGAGGGGAGGATTAAGAACAGGACACTAGATTTAGCATCTGAGAGATGGTTAGCAACATTAGTGAGAGCAGTTTCAGTTGAATGATGAGGGCAGAAGGTCAACTGTAGAGAGTTAGGAAGAGAGGAAAGCAAATAGAGGTGACTATTGTAAATGGCCTTTTCAAGGAGGTTAGCCACAAAAGGGCAGCAATATATGGGATGATAATTAGAGGGGATGGATGGATCCAGGGAGGGAATGTTTTAAGGATGGGGGAGACATACATATGTTTGTGGGCAGGGGAAGCAGCCAGTATACAGGGAGATATTGAAGATAACTGAAAGAATGGGAATGAAAAAGGGAGCAGTCTTCTGGAGTAAATAGGATGGAAGGGAACCACTTGTGAAGGTAGAGAGGTTTAGCTCAATTAGGAGTAAGTAGGGAAGGAGGAGGCATGGATCTAACTCATGTTGTAGACAGATACTGCCAGACTTTAGTCCTATCACACAGGACTCAGAATTGACATTTAAAAATACCTTAGTGAAATTTGACACCAGAGCTTTATCAACTCATTGCCAGTGATTTTCAGATTGGGAAAAAGTGAAGTGGCATCTTGGGCCATGCCTTTCCTTGTTCTGCTAAGAAAGGAAAGCAGCTGTAGGAAGAATGAGGTTTTCTGGGAAGTGATTTCCCCAGACCCAGGTTTTGTAGAGCATTTGCCTTTTTCCTTTGATGATGATGCAGAATACATTGTTGTCTGTGGTGATGACAAATGAATAGTGTGGGTCTAGGTGCATCTCTCTGTGGTTGGGTGATTTTTCAGCTGTGACTGACTCTTTGTGAGATGGGGTTTTCTTGACAAAGATACTTCATTGGTTTGGTATGTCCTTCTCCAGCTAATTTTGCAGATGAGCAACTGAGATAAAGAGGGTTAAGTGATCACAGGATCCCACAGCTAATAAGGATCTGAGGTCAGAACTCAAGAAGATGAGTCTCTCTGACTCCAGGCCCAGCACTCTATTCATTGTGCTACCTGACTGCCCTGGTTGTGCTACCATGTCCCCATAGGGTGCCTCTGATGTATATGTGAGTAGGACTAGATGAGGTGGTTTACTGAGAGAATATCTGGCAGAGCTGTCCAGTGTCTTTGGTGCTGAAATGGTGCTTATTTTCTATCTATTGATAGCTCATCTAGCTTTAGCTGTTGTGTAAATTTTTGAAAATTCATTTTGGCAAAAGGTCAAACTGGGATAAGGACTTCTCACGTTGGAGAGTGTGTAGGATATAGACAGGAATTCCACCAAAGAACTGAATTCAAACCCGAAAGTGGCTGTTGAATGTTCAGGAGGTGAAACTGGATAGGTGTTAGAACTGACTTTTCTTTTGACATTTAAAAAAGAAACTTACCCCTCACCCTTCTAGCCTTACAACATCTATAGGGATGAGGGTATACTAGTGAGAGGAGAGGATAAGAGGCAGCATAATCTAATGGATATACTGCTTCATTCTGAGTCAAGAAAAGCTGAGTCCACATCTTAGCTGACTAGCTGGGGCCACTTACTAGCTGTGTGACCTCAGACAACTCCCATCACCACTCTGGGGTTCAGTTTTATTTCTCTGGAAAATGAGAAGGCTCAACTAGTTGACTTTTGAGGCCCCTTCCAACTCTGTATCTCTGAGCCCAAGTGTGATTTGAAGCAAGTTCTTGATCTCCCTGGGCTTCATTTTCCTCTGTAGCAGGAGATTGGCCTAGGTGCATTCTGAGGGGGCTTTGAGCTTGAGATATAAGCCTGTGATCCTGTCAACCTATTTGTAGACTTGAGGTAAGGACTGGGTGAAGAGGGAATTGAGGCAGCAGATAGAGAACACACATAAGAGACATGAAGGAGAGGCTTTGTTCAGAATGGAGGCCATGGTCGAATGTCAAGAATAATGGAATATAGAGTTAGAGGAGTCAGATGGGAGTCCTGGCTCTACTAATGGTATAAAGACTACATCGAGCCATCCTTACTATCTGATTTTTGTGTACACCAAAGTTAATTTTTCTTTTACATGATGCTTGGGCTTCCCTGATTTGACATTGGTAAAGTCTTGTTCAAAACTGGTTAATTACTTAACAAATAACCTTCATGGCTAAGATCAGCCATTTTCTTGTACATATTTCATCCAAGGTTTGTCCTTTTCATGATCCTCTGACATGGCTTCCTATCTCTGATCCAGGTAGAAAAGCATGGTCATTGATCTCCCCTGGTTTTGGGGGTAGGGGAGACCTGGGAGACAGTCATTGGGCTGACCCTTGACCCTCTACAACCTACCATTTGTATTTATCAAGGGGGCTGAGTCACCTAAGGTGTCCATGCTCTAGGCAAGTTTCTGACAGTAGAAATTGCATATGAGACCTTTTGTTTCAATCTCCCTTTTTAAATAGCAAGGGGAGTTGCCCAGCAGAAATTGCCTCCACTTTTCTCCTGTCCAGACACAGTCAGCCCAGACATACATCCATGGCTGGGTGTCCCCATTTCCCTCCTAGGCCCTGGCCTGATGTTGTCTCCTGCTTGGAGAAAGGAGACTGAGACCAGGCTCTGCCCCTGACCAGCCCTTTCCTCCTCTACTCTGGGGGGAGTTGTCAGGAATCCAAGTCCAAGTTCCCTTATATGGAGCCAAGCACACTCCATCTGCCCCCTGATCTCCCCCTTCCAGGTAAAGGGGCTGCACCCTGACAACCCAAATGAAGTCAGCTGCCGCAAACCCTCACCCCAGCAGTCTGCCCTCAGGAACCTGGCTGGGTGTTGGGAATTGAGAGAAATGCTTGGGGGAGTGGCTCCCCACTGCTCTGGGCCTAACATCACAGAACCCCCATCCCTCTCTTTGTCCTCCTCCCTGTGCTCTGGGTGGGTACTAGCCCTGCCCCTACTGTGATGTCACTGTACCCACCCCTACCAACCTTGATCAAGGTCAGTCCTCTTGGTAGTAAGAAGAGGAGGGAATTGGTTCCCTTTTCCTCGGAGTCTTGGGGGGGGGTATGAGCAACAGAAGGTCTCCCCCTCACAACCCTTTGCCCTTCCTTCTCCTCTCACCCCACCACTGCCTGAGAGATCACAGAAATTCCTGCACTTCCCTGTTGGGGTGGAGGGTGTATGATGGAAACCATCCCCTCCTGCTTCCTCTCCTGGCCCTCAGCATCCCCCCACCCATTATATTCTCCTGCCCCTCCTTCAATCTTCTCATGAACCTCTCCTCATCCCAAATTGGCTTGTTTTACTGCCAAGGGGCATGTTTGTGGGCATGGGAGTATTAATGTGTTTGTGTGTTGTCTGTGTAGGTAGGATTGTGTGTGTGTGTGTGTGTGTGTGTGTGTGTGTGTGTGTGTGTGTGTGTACACTCATGTGTGCCTGCTCCTCCAGGGCTGCCTGGGGCCATCACCCTACCCAGGTCTTTCTTTGGATTTCTGGAGCTTGGGGGGTTGTGGGGTGGGGTGGGGTCCGATGGAGGCCAGCAGGGAGAACCCTTTGCTGACACTCACTCCCCTCCTCAGCTAGATGTTTCCATCCTCCCTTGCTCCCATCCTGAGCTTTGCCTTGGGGTTGGGGAGAGGAGAGAAGGTCTAGGAATTCTTCCCCTCTCATTCTCCTGATCATCTCTTTTGTTTGGTGTCCTTTAATTTAATCGTATATTTGCTTTTTGTTTTGGTATCAACCAGCACCTGGTGAGAGGGGCTCTGTTTACATTGCTGAGCAGAAATGGGAACCTGTCCTTGAACCTGTGGATTTCTATGATTTATAGACTTAGAAGAGAGTTTTTTTAATGTGCACCTCTCTCATTATGAGGGATATGGAGCATTTTGTCATAGGACTCGTGAAAACTTAATTTTTTTTCCTTTGAAAAATTCCCCTTGATGATTTTAGGACTGGGAGGAGCCAAGATGGCAGAGTAGAAACAGCATTTCCAATGTGCTCTGCCCCACACAAATTTCAAACAATGTGAAAGGGGACTCCGAACAACTTCTGGAGCCACAGCACCCACAGAATGGCACAGAGAATCTAACCTCCTGCTGAGGACAGCCCAGCAGCCCTGCAGGCAATGGCCAGCGCAGCGCTCTGAGAGCAGGCAGCACAGTGAGCTGGGAACTGACAGCGCAGCACGAAGAGCCAAGCCCAGGTCCGTGGTTTTAACCCCAGGGTGGCTGGGCCTTCAGCCGGCTGGAGGGACCCCACAACACCAGCAATTGTGGCAATTCCAGAATTATCAGCACAGATATGCCTAGGACAAAGTGAGAGGTTAGTGCCCTATGGACTTTGGGATCAGTATTTGGGGAATTCGTGGCTTCCTCCCCTGGGGTCGAAAAGCTGCTGAAGAAACAGCTGCACAGAAGCCATTTTGCAGCGTCAGTAGTGGCTCTAGCTCCTGGTCTGCGAACTGTAGGGAGATCCAGCAATCAGTCTGGAGGTTAATCGCTCTTGCTCTAAACTGCCTGGATCTGGATTGTGGTCTGGGGGGGATGTTTGGGGTGGGTATTCAACTTTCCAGAGTGGGTGGAGGCTTTACAGAGGCCACACAACTGGCGGAAGTTGTGAAGACCCCACGTTTGGGCGGAAGCTCCCCTGTCTGGTGGCAGAGTCCTACTGTGGCAACAAGCCCAAAAATCAAATAATTAAGTGGCAACATGCCTAGGCAAATGAAACAAAATAAACAGAGAAGTTCAGGGGAAAATATGGTCATTCAGTGGAATAGAGGACTTTCAAGCATTCTTGATGAAAAAACCAGAGTTGAATAGAAAATTTGACATTCAGACACAAGAAGCAAGAGATGCTTGAGAAGGTAATCAAGGAAAAGAAATCAAAAGGAACTTATCACAGTTGGACTATTTACATTCCTACATGGAAAAACTATAACTGTGTTTGATGAAACCTTTCTCATTATGAAAATAATTGAAGAAGGGTACATGGCATATGTTCCATATGTTCACAGGTATACATGGATAGAGGGCATAGGTTGAATTTGATGGGAAGGGATGATTCTTTTTTTTGGAGGGCATTTGGGGTTGGGTGACTTGCCCGGAGTCACGTGGCTGGGTTTTTGTTTGTGTGTTGGGTGTCTGGGGCCTGATCCGAGCTCGGGTCCTTCTGGCTCCAGGGCCGGTGCTCTGCTCTCTGCGCCACCTAGCCGCCCCAAGGAAGGGATGATTCTTAAGGGGTGAAGTCAAGAGGTGAGAGAGGAAAGTGGCAAGAGGAGATGGAGAGAGACAGGGTAGGGTAAACTATCTCATGTAGAAGAGGCAAGGGGAAGTAGTTGCAGGGGAGGGGAAGAACAGGAAGGCAAAAAGGCAAAAGCATATTCTCATTGAAGTTGGCTCAAGGAGAGAATCACATACATACTAAATGGAATACCTTACCCTCACTCACTCTCCTGAATAGGGGAAAGGGGGATGAGAGGGGGGATGATGGAGGGGAGGGCATTCTGGGGGGAGGGGAGGTTGGAAGTACCCACTATCAAAGAGGGACAGGATCAAAGTAGGGAATGGACCAGGTGGGAGGTGAGATGGGTGGGAGGGAAATATAAGCAGTCTTTTACAATATATCTACTATGGTAATGTTTTGAATAGCTATACATGTACAGCACATACTGAATTGCTTATCTTCTCAGAGGGAGTGGGTGACAAGGGAGGAAGGGAATGGATCTGAAATTCGAAGTTTTAAAATTAAATGTTTCATAAGATGTCCAGGCATTGGGGCTCAGAGATTCACCTTGCCCTCATGGCAAAGTCGAAGGGAATATGGGAGAAGATATGGGAGAGAGCAGACTGGATGAGGGGATATCAAGTGGGACTGCTGTTCTGGGGTGGTGGGTAGGGAAAAATGTAATTCATAATCTGGTGGAAATGAATGATGTAAACCAGAAGTTAATAAAGCATTTGTTTAATTAAAAAAATTCCCCTTCATATCCTTTGCCTTATTGGAGAATGGCTCCATCTTAGAAAGTGGAGTCAGTTCCTCCTCTATATGGCCTATGCAACAGTCCTTAGAGAATGTGCTGCAAAGATGTTTTCCTTCATTTACCTGTTGCCCTTCTCATTTTAATGGCAATTGATCTCTTTGGCAAAAACATGTTAAATTTATAGAAGCAGAATCATCGATTTTATTTTCTGTGATTCTCTCTGTTGCTTGTTTTGTTATAACCTCTTCCCCATCCATCGATGTGAAAAGTAATTTCCTCCTTGCTCCTCTAATTTGGTATTGATCCCCCTTTTACACCTAACTCATATATCCATTTGTAGTTTAATTTAATAGTTGGTGTGTGGTGTTCATGTCCCATCAAATTTCTAGCAAATTTATTTTCCCTTATCCCATCTGTTTTTTGAATCAAATATTGTGCCCTCATCTGCCCCAAAGCTGGCCCTTTCCCAACTGCTTGATCTATTAAACACTAGTTTATTTTATTTTTTTTTTGCTTCTGTTTATTGCAAACTTAATCTTTTAACTACTTCAGTATCTTTGCCAAGAAAGGCCAAATGAGGTCAAGGAAAGGTCAGACAGGAGTGTACAGCAACAAAAATTGTTTTCATAATCATTAATTTATAGTATAGTTTGACTTCTGCTACTGATAACAACTCACCCCAAACTCTTTCGACCTTCCCCGCTCTGTGATTTCCCTGAACATATTTGCTTCATCTCTTACTTAGCCTTAGTCACAAAATGGGTGTTATCTTAGTCAAACTGAGGCCTGGGAAGGACCTTAGCTTAAAAAAGCCAAGGTCGCTCACTGCATCTAAGGCCTACTTCAGTCACCATGATTTAGATCTTGCCACTGGATCCAGATGGCTCTGGAGGACAAAGGGAGGCTGGTGACTTTGTACATCCATCCCTCACTTAAATCCAATTCTCCTGCAAGTCTTGGCATCACCTTCCTGATAACATGGTCCTCTTCGAGAAAGAAGGACAAACAACAACATTACCCTTGAGATACTTCACCTCTTTTTCAAAACTTTGATTGAAGCTTTCTGTTTTTTATATTACCAGGGTATCTAATGTATCTCTTACTCTCCTCATCCTCCAGAGCCATGCCATGTGACAAATAGAATTTTTTTTTGTTTTAGGGAGAAAAGAAAGGGAGCAGAACTCTTCAGTACATTCAGAAAAAGGTATGCAATGTGTAACACTTGTGGAACTCTCACCTCCTGGACAGGGTAGGTTGCTGGAGTTTTCTCATTTTTTCTTTTCAGTCCCATTTGTGGAACAAAATTTCCACATAATTTGAATATTTTTGTCTGTCATTCTTTCCATTTAAATTGTTGGAGTTTATATATATATATACACTATTGCATTTGTTCTTCATACTTAACTTTGTATCAGTTCACAGAATTTTCCATACTTTCCTGTACTCAGAGCTCCCATCATTTCTGAAAGGGTCATAGTCCCATTGCATTATTCATGTTCTATATCTTACTTACCAATAATTCCCCAGTTGATTGGCATCTACTTTGTTTCCAATTCATAGGTGTCACAGAAAGTACTGTTGTAAATATTTGGAGTATATGGGGACTTTCTTCTTCTTTGAGGTATAAGTCCAGTAATAGAGTCTTTCTTTTCAAGGCTATAGACATTTTTGTAATTTTCTTTGTGTAATGACAAATAATTTTCCAAAATGGTTTGCCATTTCACAGCTCCACCAACGATGTATCTATGGGCCTATGTTCCCACACACTGCACAACTTTAACTTTTCATTTTTTGTCCTTTGTGTCATGTTGAAAAAGAAAACACACATAAAAATACAAGAAAAATAAAGAAAAAGTTTTTTTAAAAAGTAAGCTTCAGGTTACACTCAGAGTTCATCCATTCTCTCCCTGCAGATGAATATTTTTTTTTACCAGTGTCCTTCAGAATTATCTTTGCCTATCACCTTGATCAGAGTAGCTAATTCTTTCACAGTGGGTCAGCAAGACAATTGCTGTTGTTGTGTACGTTTTTCTCCTGGGGCTGCTCAATTCACTTTGCATCAGTTCTTATATGTTTTCTTAGGATTTTCCCGCACTATGCTGTTCGTCATTCCATATCACAATTATATGCCCCAACTTGTTCAGTGTTTCTACTTTTGATGGTCATCCCCTTCAATTTCTAATTCTCTATCTCTTGTTTGGGTATAAAGTTTTCCCTTATCCATAGATCTGACAGGTACATTTTTCCTTGCTCCCCTGATTGAATACTGATATTTCCATTTCTGTCTTGACTTCCCTGGCATCCTTTACATCCCAGATAAAAATCCATATTCTTCAGGAAGCCTTCCTTGATTTCCCCCTCCCCAATTCTTGTTTCTTCCCATTGCTTATTACTTCCATTTCATCCTGTCCATAGCATGGTTCTCCATAGTTGTTTGCATGTTATCTTCCCCATTACATTGAACTCCTTCAGCATAGAGAATGCCTCTTGCCTTTCTTTATAGTTCCAGCATTTACTTAGCTCATTTCCTCCCATATGGTGGGTGTGATGAGGGAAGGGTAATAGGTTCTACCAGGACTCTTATCCTTATCAGTGACAAAGATTTCAGCAGGCTCAAGCAAACTTGGAAGCCGAGATTGTAAAAGTTTATTTTTACACTGTGCACCACAGAGAGCAAGGGTTCTTATGGAACCTGCAAACTTACAGAAATCACAGGTATAGTTTTAAGGAGTAAAGACAGTAAATCAGGTGTCAATTATGCTAACTAGGTGAGTAAGGGTGGGATTGGGGGGGGAATCAAGGAGTGGTCAGTGCTTAAAGGAACATGCACTTTTAATATCAACTGTGTAGGAGTATTGCCCATAATTCACTGGGAAATAGCTCAAGGTAGGGCTATGTGGAGGTGTGCAGGCCTGAAACGTCACTAAGTCAGCCAGTGGTGAGGGCCAACTGAGGAGTGCCTAGTCTGCCACTCATCAATGTCAAGTTTGACAAGATGGAAGATGGGAACCAAGGCCAATCGAGACTCAGCATGGGTATAATTGGCAAAGGAGTTAACCTATAGATAGGGCATTGAAGGATTCATGGTGCAGCTGGCCACTCTGCTATGGGAGATAACATTTGACTGTGCTAAAATGTTTATAGATAGTTTAGTGAAGGATTCATAGGTAGCTTGTTATTGTTTCAAGCAGAGATAAACAGTTCATTAGTTGTTGCGGGGCAGAGTACTGGCAGGGGGAAGGGGCAGAGTTAATGCTCTGAGGCTGGGGAGGGGATATGTGATTTTACAGACTGGTTTTACAAATTGATTTTACAGACATAGATCCCAAGGCACCCCTTTTACAAACTGATATTACAAATTGACATTACAGACTGATGTTACAAACATATATATCCCATGCACCCCATCAGGTGCTTAACAGATTTACATTGACTGACTATTCTAGATCTGATTCTCACTAATGGAAAGGAACTGGTTCTTGGAATGGAAATGATGGGAATGCTGGGAGAAAGTAACCACTTAGTTCTAGAGATTGTGAACAAGGAGAGGAATTCTGGGCATAGTCTGACAAGCCAGTGAATCTAGTAATTTAGTGTTCCTTCAATCCAAAAACCATAACTGCTGGGGTAAGGACTTACTGTGTGACAAAAGCTTCTGAGAACCATGTAAATCAATATCATAGAAATTAGGCATAGATCAGCATCTCACAACATAAACAAAGGGAAGTTGCAAATGAATACGTGGATTAGACAAAAAAGTGACTTTGTAAACAAATTCCAGAATTAAGAAATTACCTTTCTCTTCTATAGATAGAGGAAGAATTCAGGAGCAAAGAAGGGAGAAAGAAGATTCCAGGAGGTAAAACTGATCATTTTGATTACATCAAATTTAAATGTTTTTGTAAAAAGAAAACTACTGAAGCTAAAATTAGTAATCAAAAGTAGAGAAATGGGAAAAAAATTGCTGATCATTTCTCTTATGTGTAAGGTATATAGAGAACCAATTTTTATGGATAATCATACGAGGAATTTTCCAACTGATAAATGGTTAGAGGATAGACAGTTTGCTAGGAAGAAATCTAAGCAATGCACAAATATATGGAACGATGTTCAGAATTACTAATAATTAGGAAAATGAAAGTTAAAGCCATTCTGAGGTTCTACTTTACAGCCATGAGCGATAGGGCATTGCTACTGAAGATAAGAAGATAGTTAAGAAAACAACTAATTACACTTTATGAATTATTGATAAAGAAACAATAGAAAAGGAAACTCACAGTTGTTGAAGAGACAGTGGGAAAACAGGCCCAATAATATAGTCTTGGTATAGGTATGAGTTGGTCCAGCATTTCTGAAAATCACTTTTTTTTTTGCTGGGGGGAAGGCAGGGCAATTGGGGTTAAATGACTTGCCCAAGGTCACAGGGATAGTAAGTGTTAAATGTCTGAGACTGGATTTGAACTCAAGTCTACCTGACTCCAGGACAGGTGCTCTATTAACTACACCACCTAGCTGCCCCTGAAAATCACTTTTAAAGTATATTTCAAAAGCACTAAACTGAGTATACTTTTTGACCCAGCTATACTGTGCATATACCCCAATAGAATGAAAATAGAGGGAAATACTCATGCATACAAAAACATTATGACAGCTTTAGTAGTAGTAGTAGTAGTAGTAGTAGTAGTAGTAGTAGTAGTAGTAGTAGTAGTAGTAGTAGTAGTAGTAAAGTGGGGACTTATGGGGAGCCCTTAAGTTGGCAGAATGCCTAAACAAATTACACTATGTAAATATATATAATGGATTATTATTGCAACATAAGAAATGCCTAAATGAAGAAAGAGAAGTCTGGAAAAAACAAGTACCAAACATAAAAGTCTGTCATGTGAAGAAAGGATTAGAAGTCAGAGTCATGAGCAATAGTTGGAAGTTATAAAGAAACCAATTTAGGCACAATATCAGAAAAATCTTCAGAAAAATAAGAATTCTCCCAAAGTGCAGTGGGCTGCCTAGAAGAAGTTGTGGGTTCCCCAAACCTGGAAGTATTCAAGGAAAGGCTGGATGACCATTTGTCTGGTATGCTACTCTGGGGATGCCCTTCATGTAGAGATTGGATAAGACAGCTGCTGTGGTCCCTCTAACAGTCAAGGTTTGTGTGAACCAAATTGTGTGAACCAAAACTGACAAGGAAATCTGAGGACAACATAGGGTTTTGAAAAGCTCTTTACTGGGGCTGGAGCAAACCTTAGAGCTGAGATGGGCTCTTCCTGGACACATCTGGTGATATTTGTGTAGCACTGGCAGACTTTAGGCTAATGCAGCAATCCCTTAGTTCAGGGATAGCAGCAAGAGGAAGCAGACCACCTGCTACCTCTAATCTTTCCCTTGGGGTGCCTCACTGCTTTAGCCAGGCTGGCTTTCCTGCCCCAAGGGGAACAGGTGGTGGGCATGGTTGACTAGCTCCTTGTTACAAGAAGTCCTTCCCCCAGTCATTCCTATGGGTTCTGAGACTGAAGCAGGACCAGTATTTTGGGAGAGGCCCATGTATGGGCTCTTGGGCTCCAGGTGCTGGGCTGTTTCCAACATGGTCTCAGGGGTAGTGGTAGTTGAGATGGTGGTAGTGGGACTTGGCTGTACTACCTGCCTCTTGGTTCTCCCTCTCAGGGTCTTGCTTCTTCAGGAAAGAACACATGAGGAGGTTGGAGAATGGAAAATGTCCCCATTTTAAAAAAGGGGAAGGGGTTAGAATCTGCAAATTATAGACCAATGAACTTCAGGCTTTATTTCTGGGAATTATTCTACAATGTATTTGTAGGGAGACAGGTTTTCAGTGGCCAAAATCTAGCACCAAAGCAGCTTGGCTGCCCAGAGATATGTATAAGGACAGCATTGGGGGTGAGGTGGAGGGAGAACACTGACCTTGCCTGCTCAGACTGTGTTATGGTTCAAATTCATTATCAGCTAAAACAGAATCTTTCAAGTGTGTCAGGCTGTCTAAACTCTAAATTAGACAATTAAATGTCAAAAAGCTTTACCTGGAATCCAAGCAATGGGGTAGATATGGAGATACCTAATGCTACCTGGGGACAGTCTTCCTACATTTCTTCTGGGAAGGGGAGATGTAGTGGCTGAGACTTGACGGTCAGCCTTCCCTTAGCATGGAAAGGTTCTAGCAACCAAACCCTAGACTCAAATGGCTTAGATGGATTGGCAGGTTGTGAAGAAATGGATATAGACAAGATGGGAACAAAGAGGGACAGTGCCACTCACAGAAGAAACCATGTTCTGAGTCCAGGGGAGCAATGTGCCAACTGTCTGGTTTAAGTTGGCACCAACAGTAGGAGCATCAGTGGAGGTCTGAATTGCCCCTCCACAACTGTCCCGCTATGTGGGCTCTTCTTGTGTGATTACTAAGGATTCTCATTCTCTACCCCTACCCCATCAATGGGGACCTATGTGTGGGAGACTATGCTCTGTACATAGTATGGGGGAATGATCTATTGCAGACTTTCCTCTGCGATTCCATTCAATGCCTTTGCTTTCAGCCATTTTTGCCCTTTGATTGACTAGAGAAAAATGGAGGCTCCTGAGATCTCATCTGGTGTCTGTAAACACACAGAGCATCTTAAAGGTGGGTATTCTGGGGACCCTAAATGGGAGAAAAGGTGCCACAGGTGTTCCATGGTATTAAAGAGATGGCGAGTGAACATCTAGGAAAGGGAATGGGGAAGAGAAAGAAATCAGTCTGATTTCATCGAAAAAAGGCCAATCTAAACTAATTCATTTCAATTTTTGACAGCGCTGTCAAAATGGTCAACCAGGATAAGGTGGTAGTGCTACTTTACCTAATTTTCTGCAACATATTTGATAAATGGTTTTGTGCTTTCTAGAAATGGTGTGGAGATGTGGCCCAGGTGATAGTGTACTTAGACCTGCAATTGGCTAAATGGCTGGAGCATAAGGGTTCCATGTCAACTGGGAAGTGGGTCTCTAGTGGAGTGCCCGAAAGGTTTGTCATTGGCCCTTTTATGCTTAATGTCAAGCTCTATGTGAGACAAAAGTGTGATATCACAACAAAAATCCACAAATGGAATCTTGTAAGCCGGACTTCTAAGAAAAAGGAGGTAATAGGCCATCCATATTTTATACAAGGACTTTGCTGTCCCTTTCCAGTGGCTAGTGCCTTTTCCCTGAAATTACATTATTTTAATTTTCTATATAATTTATATATACAAAATTAATATATTTGGTACATACACAGACACAAAGATAGAGAAACAGAACCAGACTCTATAAAAACACTATACACACACGGATATATGCGTACATATGTATGTATGTATATTTTGTCTTCCATGATAGAATATATGCTTCTCGAAGGAAGAGATTGGTTGGTGTTTCAGTATCCCTAGTGCCTGGCACAGTGTCTGGTAGATCGTAGGTGCTTAATAAATGCCTGTTGCTTAGTTCTTTGATATTAAAGGGCAGCAGAGAATACTGAAGATTCATCAGATAACATCACAGACATGACTGTCTCCCTTTGATTAGTTTTGTTCTTGACAGGGATAATATTATAACTGGCTATAGAACTTGGCTGCGATATTTCGGGGAATTTACCATACCTGGGTGGTAGAGAGACACCTAATAATCTTTAGGTCACAGATCTAATACCCAACAAAGTCTCTCTTTTTCTCTACTATGCCTCTCAAGCCACCCTCTCCACTCAGTCATGGTTCCAAATATATTGCTCTGATTTCTAGGTTTTTGCATTCACCTACCTCTCTTGTTCTATAGTCTCTTGCAAACAGGCACCTGGATTGTATCTCACTGCAATCCAGGACTCTTCCTATGCACAGCACCAGGCCATCCCCTCAAGGTAGTCATTGACATCCCAGCCTTGAGGAACTTCCTCAGTCCAGCTTCACTGCCCCTCCCTGAAAGCAACTCCTTCCCCTAGCAGTTCCTGCACAGGACTGGAGCTGTGGAAGAAATCTTCCAGTTCCTTCCAATTGCACAACAAATGTTCCCCTGCTAGTAAATTTGTTCTGGGTCACAAGAGCTCAGCTACATGGAGCTGTCCACTGCAAAGTGCTGATCTGACTTGAGGTTCTCATCCTCCCAAATCCTCTTTTCCAGATCACTGAAAATATCCTCCTGATGTTCTTTGGGAGGTTCAGGGACCCCTCAAGGACCAAAGGGCAGAAAAGTGTCAACTGTAATGAATTCATGGAGTCAACCATTCTTTATGTCAAGTTGGCAAAGGTTTACTGTAATGCCAATATGGTGGCTAGAACTCCTTAGGGACCTCCCAACTTAACAGGAATGATGCTATTAATCCATCAGAAGCTGAGTATCTTTCAAAAATCATCAACAGATGACAAATGTTCTGGTTACAAATGTAGACCTCAGGATATCCTTGGTAGTTCAAAAATAGATTGTGCTGGAAATGGAACATTGTCATGGACCAAAATAATCATCCCCATTTCCTAGTCATAACATCGATCCATAAACAATCAATAATGATGTTTTTAATAGCATAGCCAGTGTTCCTAATCTCTAAATTGCCTGGATGAAAAACTTGCAACATATAGAAACCAAGGGGAAGACCTGAAAACCATGTGGGAACAGGGTGACAAACAGGGCATCCCCACAGTCCTGTTTCCTGCTAGAACTGTCCTAAAGATGTATTCATGGAGCCAGCAGGAGATTAGTTCATATCCCAATACCCTGACAGAAAAGACAATCATTCTGTGCGATGATCTGAAGACCATTCAACAGAACAGAAAAGTGTCAATGGCATGATATGTAAACTCCATCAAAAAGACTGAAAGATGAGTAATAATAATAATAATAAAGCCTTCTCTAGTATGTCATGGTATAAAAAGCACTTTGCAAACATCTCATTTGAACCTTAAAACCACAGTGTACTTTACTTGGCACAGGTATTAATATCACCCCCATTTTACAGATGTGAAAATTAAGTTTTAGAGGGTTCAAGTGGCTTGCCTGTGGTCACACAATGAGTAAGACAGAACTTCAGTCCAAGTCTGTGCCTCCAATTCCAGGTGTCTCTCCACTGTGCCAGTTCACTAGTTAGGCAGCTGGTGTGGGAGAAAACAAAGGCCCAGATCTGCAATAGTGTTAGAAAGAAATTTAGTAAGTCTCCTTGTAGAGGACTGTGAGGCAGAAAGGAGGGTGTGGCTCCCTGTTGTCCAGGCTCTGGAAGGTTTAATTACAAAGGATTTAGACCAGGGTACCCACACATAAAGAGTGGAGGCAGACAAGCTGCCTTCCTGGGTGCCTCCCAGCTCCAGTCTTTCCCCACCCAGGCTGATCTTTGTTTCCTCCTACTTGGAGAAAGGAGGCTGAGCACCACGCCTTCCCCAGAGGGCCCTCCCATCCCCCTCCCTTCTCTGATCTGGTGGTTGTGAGGAGTCCAAGCCCCATGAAAGGGTTGGTTGTCTGCATGGGCTGCTGGAGCTACTGTGCCCTTTCTTCCCTTTTGTGGAGTCCAGGACAGCCCTCCCTCGATGTTCCCCTTCCCCTCTTTGTCCTCCCCATCCCAGTTTCCATAAAGGGGCCGACCCTCAATAACCCCAAGCTGAGCTCAGCTGCTGGTCCCCCACCCCTAGCCCCAGCAGCCTGCCCTCAGGAACCTGGGAGCCTGGTCAGCTCCATGACCACCTGCAGGTGGAGGATGCACCTGCGGCCCCCTCCCCTAGCCAATTTGGGTGATGGAGGCGGAGAGAAACGCCTGTATGGGGCCTCCCACTGCTCTGGGTCTGATATTAGAGCTCCCCTCCTCTCCCTCCTCCCTTCCCCCTCATCTCTGGGAGGAGACTAGTCCCTTCCTGCAGTGACATCATAGTGCCCGCCCTTTCCCACCCTATATAAAGTGTAATCTTTGTCTGGAGGAAGAAGCCTGTGGGTCCAGCAGTGCTAGGTCTGCTGGCCCCTCACCCACTTCCCTTCCCCTTCTCGTCCACACCCCACACTCCATTACCCCCGTCTTCCAGACTGATTCTGAGGGTCCTGCTAGAGTCTAAGTGACTGTGAATGAGGTAAGTGCCCCCTCCCTGCTCCTGCCTCAGCCTCTCCCTTTCTTCTCCTTATCTTCTCTTCCCCCCACAACCTTTTCATGAAGCCGATCCCCCATTCCCCAACTGGTTTCGCTTAGTGCCCGGGAGGATGTGTGTAACGGTAGGTGGAAGAGCCGGGGAATATTGATATCGTTGTTTATGCGTGTCTTGAGTCTGTAGGTAGAATCTTCTCCCCTCCCCCCGCCTTTTGTGTGTATGGGTGTGTGTGTTCCGGGGTGAGCATGAGTGTTCCCTCTCCTCCAGGGCTGCTGCTGCCTAGGGTTTCCTGTCTACCCAGACCTATGTCTGGAGGTTTGTGGCTTGGGGGGTAGTGGGGTAGAGTGCGGTGGAGGCCAGCAGGGAGAAACCTTTGGGGACACTCCCTCCCCTTCTCTAGTGGGAGTTTCCATCCTTTCTTCTTCCCTCCCTCCCATTCTTGGCTTTGCCTTGGGGCTAGCAAAGGAGGAGAATACTTAGCAATACTTAGCCGCCCCCTCCCCTAGCCAGTTTGGGTGATGGGGGATGAGAGAAACGACTGGGGGGCCTCCCCACTGCTCTGGGCCTGATAGCAGAGGCCCCCTCCCCTCCCTCCTTCCTCATCTCTGGGAGGAGACTAGCCCCTCCCTGCAGGGACTTCACAGTGCCCGCCCCTTCCCACCTTATATAAAGTGTAAGGCTTCTTTGTCTGGGGGAAGATACCAGTGGGACAAGCAAGGGATATCTTCTTGCCCCTCACCCACCTCCCTTCCCCTTCTCCTCTTCCTTTCCTGTCCACGCCCCACCCCTCCACTCCATTACCCCCATTTTCCAGACTGACTGATTCTGAGGGTCCTCCTGCTAGTGTCTAAGTGACTGTGAATGAGGTAAGCGCCCCCTCCCGGGGCCTGCCTCAACCTCTCCCTTCTTTCTCCTTATCTTCTCTCCCCCACCCAAACCTTTTCTATGAGCCGAGTGTCCCCCTCCACAATTGGATTCTGTTAATATCCTAGGGGATATGTGTAAGGGCGGGTGGAAGGGCCTGGGAGTGTGGATACCTTTGTTTATGCGTTGTGTTTGTAGGTCGAATCACCTCTGTTTGTGTGTTGGGGGGGGGTTGATGATGATATGTGTGGGTGTACTCCCCCGAATCTGGTCCTGGGGCTGCTCCTGCCCAGGCCTTTGTCTGAAAGGCTAGGGCTTGTGGGTGGTGGGATGGGTTGGGGTAGGGTAGAGTCGGGTCGGGTCTCCTCTCCTTTTTGGAGACAGTTGCTCCCTCCTATCCCTGCTTCGCTTTGGGGCTGGGGAGAGAGAAGACAATCTAGGAACTCTTCCCCGCTCCCTTCTCCAGATGGTCTGTTTTGTTTGGTGTCCTTTAATGGTATATTTATTTTTGTTCAGGTTTCAGCCAGCCTGTGGTGAAAGGGGTGTTTCTGTGTACCTTGTTGTGGAACAGAAAGAGGTAACTCCCTGAATCTGCGGATTTCTATGATTTACAGGCAGATGTGTGTTCTCTCTCTCTCTCTCTCTCTCTCTCTCTCTCTCTCTCTCTCTCTCTCTCTCTCTCTCTCTCTCATTATGAAGGATTTAGAGCATTTCGTCATAAGGCTATGGAGAGCTAGGATTTCTTTCTTTGAAATCCTCTTGTTCATATCCTTTGACCTTTTGGAGAATGGCTCTTGATCTTAGAAATTGGAATCAGTTCCTTCTCTATCTTGCATAAGCAACAGTCCTTAGAGAACTTTACTGCAAAGATGTTTTTCCTCACTTAACTGTTACCCATCTCATTTTAACTACGTTCAATCTGTGTGTGCAAAAACATTTCAACTTTATAGAAGCAGAATCATCCATTTTTATTTTCTGGGTTTTTTTCTGCCATAACCTCTTCCCCGTCCATTCAGGTGAAAAGTAATTTCCTCCTTGCTCCTCTAATTTCCTGTTGATTCCCCTTTTACACCAAATTCATGTATCTGTAGTTTAATTTGACAGGTGGTGGGAGATGTTGATGTCCTATCATTTCTGGCAAACTGCTCTTCCCTTATCCCATTTTTAAAAGATAAAAATAGTGCATCCACCCTTGTCCCCCACCCAATTGCTATCTTTGGAATTATTAAACACTGTTTTACACTGCATACCTAATCTTTTCCATTGAGGAACCTCTCACATTTTAACAAGTTCCAAGTGTTTTCTGGCCCCCTAGTGTCCTACATATATGCTCTCATACACTGACTAGCTCTGATCCTCAGCAAAGAACTTAAAGCTATTTCCCTCTGTTACTCATCTATCAGATGAGCTAGAGATGGAAATGGCAAACCACTCCAGTATCTTTGTCAAGAAAACCCCAAATGGGGTCAGGAAAGGTCAGACAACAAGAAGAACAGTTGTTTTCATAATCATTGATTTGTAGTATAGTTTGGATCTGCTATTGATAATCACTACCCCAAACCCCTTGCTTTCCTTCTTCCCCTCCCTTGAGATATCTGACCTCTTTTTAAACTTTTTAATGTTTCTCACATCACCAGGGTAGCTCATGTATCTCTCCCTCTTTCCATCCTTGAGAGCCATGCCATGTAACAAATTTCATTTTTTGTTTTAGAGAGGAAAAGAAAAGCCAGCAGAACTGATCAATGCATTCAGGAAAAGGTGTGCAATGTGTGACACCTGTGGACCTCTCACTTCCTGGATGGGGTAGGGTGATGGTGTTGTCTCAGGTTATCTTTTCAGTCCCACTTGATCTTTAACACTTTGTTACAGGTACTTTTAATCTTTGTGTGAGTCATTCTATGTAAATTGTTGTAGTTACTGTGTATATATATGGCTTATTTGGCTCTGCTTAATTCATTTTGTATCAGTTTAAAAGGGTCTTTCTGTAACTCACTGTACATCTCAGACACAGCATTTCTTACAGTGTGGTAGCAGTATTCCATGACATTCCAGTTCCATGACTTGTTTAGCAGTACCCCAGGTGAGGAGTGTCTACTTGTTTCCAGTTCATAGCTGTCACAGAAAGTGCTGTTGTAAGTATTTGGGAGATATGGGGACTTTTTCCTTGTTGACAGCTTCCTTGGGGTACAGTGGGGTCTTTGTTTTAAAGCCTTTGGCCATTTTTGTTACTTTCTTTGAGTAATTCCAAATTATTTTCCAGAACAGATATTTCATTTCACAGCTGGTTCAACAAGGTATTAACCTGGTTTATATATCATTTGTGCCATAAAAGGAATTTGATAGGACTACTTCTTTACCTGTTGTTTCAAATAGTTTACGTAGTATTGAGAATGAAATGTTTTTTTAAATGTTTAGCAGAATTCCCTTTCAAATTGATCTGGTCCTGGGAATTTTTTTCTTAGGGAACTCATTTATGCCTTGTTCAATTTTTTTCTTTTAAGATAGGGCTATTTCAGTATTCTGTTTCTTCTCTTAACATGGGTACTTTATAAGTATGTATGATACATATATGTAGTATAATATAAATAACATAAATAATATAAAGCATGTTGCTTACTTTGTAAATATTCATCCATTTGATGTAGATTATTCATTTTGCTGTATGTGATTGAGTATATATTTCTCCTAAGCATTGAAATCTTCATTGGTTATGCATTCACCTTTTTGTTTTTGAGACAGTTAATTTGGTTTCTTTTCTTTCAGTTACTCAAGTTACCCAAAGTTTTATCCGTTTTATTAGTATTTTCATAAAGTTATCAATTATTAACTTGATTTTTAATATTTTTTCTTAATTTCATCTTTAACATAGGGGTTTCTATTTTGATGTTTAATTGGAGATATTTCATTTGCTCTTTTTCTACTTTTTTTACATTTTATGTCTGGTTCCTTGATCTGTTCTTCCTTTGTTTCACTGATGTGAGCATTTAGAGAGAGAAATTTCCCCTAAGTACTGCTTTGACTGTATCCCACAAATTTTGTTATGTTGCCTCATTGTTGTAATTTTCTTTAATGAAATTATTAATTAATTCTATGATTTGTTTTTGGACACATTCATCCTTTAGGATTAGGTTATTTAGTTTCCAATTAATTTTTAACCCGAGTTTCCACCTCTCAGTAATTTATATTGAATCGTGGTCTAGTAAAGGTTCGTTTTTTTTGTTCAAAGTTCTGAAAACATGACAGTTCATCAGATGTCCATTTTTTTCCATTCAGGATTATGCTTAACTTTGCTGGGTATGGTATGATATTTTCAGCCAGAACCCAGTTCTTTTGTTCTTTGATATATAGTGTCACAAGACCTGTGGTGGGTCCTTTAGTGTCTATGCTGCCAGGTCTTGTGTGATTTTAATTGTGGCACTGCCGTATTTAAATTGTTTTATTCATGTTAATTGTAATATTTTATCCTTGATCTGGGCGTTTTAGAATTTGACTATAATAATCCTATGAGTTTTCCTCATATGATCTCTTTCACATGTTGATCGATGGATTTTTTTTTCTGTTTCTGCTTTCTCCTCTTGTTCTAATGGTTGAGGACAATTTTCTTTCATTATTTCTTGTATTATTGTACCAAGATTCTTTTTTGCATAGTAGCTTTCAGGTAGTCCAGTTCTTCTTATGTTTTTTCTTCTTAATCTGTTCTCCAGATCATTTGTTTTTCTTGTAAGATGTTTCACTTTCTTTTGTATTCTTCTTCATTATTTATGTTTTGTTTTCTTATTTCTTGATCTCTTAAAACTTTGCTGGCTTCCCCTTGCTCAGTTCTAGTTTTCAAGGTGTCGTTTTATTGCTTAAAATTCTGGCTCTCCTTTTCTAATGGCCTGGCTCCTAGATGGCCTTGTAGTTGCCTTTATTTGTCTGTCTTCTCTATATACTTTTGTGTATTTTTCTGTCTCATTAGAACCTAAGCTTCTAGTGGTTAGGGAATGTTGCAGTGGCATCTTGGAAGTATTCACTCAGGCTGTGTCCAAACTGAGCAAGGTTATTTGGGGTAAATGCTCCCGGCCTTTTTTTTTCTTTAAGGGAGGCAGGGCAGCCCCAGTCAAGGTGAAAGAGGTTTTTTAATTGGGTAGGAGTGCCTAGGATTGGCTGATGGAAAAGACAGTATGTTAATTAGCTTGAAGGTTCCTTCAGGGTAAGCAATGGTAGGAACTGCATGGTTTTGTGGGCGATTATTTGGGGCTGGAGTATGTTTGGTTGGTTCAGGGGCTCTGGATACAAGTTGTTTGACGTCAGAGTCATTATCTGGATAGAAGTTGTTGTCAAGGGCATTTTTTTCACCAGGACTTTGTCCTTACTAGTGTTTACATCTCCAAAACCTAGTACTGTGCCTGTTATCTGGGAGGTACTTAATTGACGGCTTGTTGATGGCTTAATTAGGTCACCTGTCTTTCTGTGCCCAGCACATAGGAGGACCTTAATCTATAGCGATAGAATGAATAAATTAGTGATTTGTAGGTCTAGGATAGAGTAATTATTTATGATTATATTTATATCTCTTCATAATTTTTATCAGTTGCCACTTTATTATTTTATCTATCATATCTAATTTATGTATTCCCTTATAGTTTAATTTGATATTTGGTGTAGGTTGTCGATCTCCTATCCAATTTCTTTCAAACTGCTTTCCACTTAGGCCATCTGTTGTTGTTTTGTTTTGTTTTTCTTATCTACTACAGACAGTCCTCATTTTGCATAAGTACACCATGGGGCAAACCTCTGAGTAGAATGATTTTGAAGTGATTTTGCCCACAGACCTGTCTATAAGGGAGGAAAGGAGGCAGGCATGGGGTCATGTGCCTATGAAAGGAGGGGGCCAGGAAAAGGTTCAAGGAAACACAGGGGCTAGGGACAGAAGCAAGAGCAGGAAGAGGATCAGGCAGGTGTTGTGGCTAGCCACATAATGTCCTGCCCAGAGCTGAGAGGAAGAACACATAGGGGACAGACACATGGTGACTGGACGTGGCCATACACAGAAGAGGACAGGTGACACAAGGACCAAGGAAAGACACACGGTACCTGAGCATGGATGGTCAGAAGACAGATACTCCGATGCCAGACATAAGGATAAACAGGCAGAGCAGCCAAAAGTCTTCTCTCTCAGCACTGGAGGTCTCAAGCCAAACCCTGATCCTGAGGCTGCAGAGGTGGAAGGAATCGCTCTGCACGTCCAAACCCCTTTCTTTCCCCTTCCCAGCTCTCCATGAATACCCTTTACATCCTTGACCTCATTTAAAAACTTTTTATTGGTGTTTTCTATATCTTACATCATGGTATCCCATGTATCTCCCCTCTCCCCCTCCTCCTCCCTGAAAGCCATGCCATGTGACTAATTGTATCTTTTTTTTTAGGAAAAAAAAAACAGCCAACGCGATTGTAAAGAAGCACATCTACTCTCTGAACACTCAGAGGAAAAGATACTTGTGGAAGGAAATAGTCTTTCTGAGAACATTCCACTTACTATGGGCTTACTCTCTGGGGAAGCACATCTAGCCTCAGAATATTCAGTGGATGAAATGCTAATAGGTGGGGACAAAAAATCTAAGAACATTCTACTTGCTACAGGCTTACTTTCTGGAGAATCACATCTAACCTTAGAATATTCAGTGGATGAAATGCTAAAACTCTAAGAACATTCTACTTACTACAGGCTTCCTTTCTGGAGAATCACATCTAACCTCAGAATATTCAGTGGATGAAATGCTAAAACTCTAAGAACATTCTACTTACTATGGGCTTGCTCTCTGGGGAAGCACATCTACTCTCTGAACACTCAGAGGAAAAGACACTTGTGGTTGGTGATAGTCTTTCTGAGAACATCCTACTTACTATGGGCTTACTTTCTGGAGAATCACATCTAACCTCAGAATATTCAGTGGATGAAATGCTAAAAATCTAAGAACATTCTACTTACTATGGGCTTGCTCTCTGGGGAAGCACATCTACTCTCTGAACACTCAGAGGAAAAGACACTTGTGGTTGGTGATAGTCTTTCTGAGAATATTCCACTTACTATGGGCTTACTCTCGGGGGAGATGCATCTAGGGTCACAACATTCAGGAGACAAACTTTCAGGAAACATTCCAGTTACTATAGGCACACTCTCTGTGGAAAAATCTCCACTTAGAGGAAAAGATACTTGGGGCAGAAGATACTACAGGCTTACTCTCTGTTGAAGCAAATCTAACCTCAGAACAGTCGGGGGGAAAGATACTTGTGGCAGGAGAGAGACACTCTCTCTGAGAACATTCTAGTGTAAGAAGGAAGCTGGGAAGCCTTTCTGGACAGAGAAACCAACCTTTAAGAGAAACTTAGGTGGCGTATATAGTCTGTCCAGTACAGTCTGAAGCCCCACCTTTGTTTCTCTCCAAAAAGGTTGATTTCATTGCCCAGAGATCTTTTCAGTCTCCTTCTTATACTAGTTACTACAGGATTGCTCTCTGGGGAAGCACATCTAACGCTCTGAACACTCAGAGGAAAAGACACTTGTGGCAGGAGACAGTCTTTCTGAGAACACTCCGGGTATTACAGGCTTACTCTCTGTGGAAGTACATCTTGCATCAGAATATTCAGTGGATGAAATGCTAATGGGTGGAGACAGTCTTTCTGAGAACATTCCGGTTACTGCAGCCTTGCTCTCTGTGGAACATCAAGAGAAAAAAATGAATATGAAATAGATGCCTTAGAAGCAATCCTGATGAAAAGACCAGAGCCGAAGAAGAACTAAAACTTTCAAATTCAACACTCAAAAGAAGCATTAAAAGGTAAATATGAAAGAGAAATCAAAAGTGACTCAATAAGGTTAAACTATACTTTTCTATAAGGGAAGATGATACACCTGTCCTCTGAGAATTTTATCATTATGACAGCAGGCAAAAGGATTCTATATAGAAAGGAGGTTTGGGAATGAACCAGTTAGGTTGGGATGATGTAAAATAAATGGATAGGGGAGAAATATGGAAATCCTGGGAGAAGTCAGAAGACAGAGAAAGAGTGGGGGAAGTGACCTCACATAAAATAGATGTTCAAGGAAGAGCTTTTACCCTGGAATGGAAAATGAACTTCAGTCACATCTAAATTGTTTGAAAATGGAAACTATCTATATCTATGTTTCTGTCTATATATATTTACTCAATTGGTCATAAAAATCTCTTACTGTAGAGGTAAGTAAGAGAATGGGAAAAGAGAAGGAAAAAGTAGTGGTAAAAGGTCAGGCTGATAAAAAAAATACCGTGGTTATATGCAAAACCGAACTTAGAGTAGAGACAGGATAAACAGAGAGAGAAAGAGAAACAGAAGAAAATAGGATGGAGGGAAATGCAGGTAGGAATCTTAACTGTGTGAATGAGATTAACTCACTCATAAAGTAGAAGTGGGTAGCAAAATGGATTGGAAACCAGTATCCAGCCATAATATGTTTGGTTGTTGGTTGGTTGGTTGGTTTTAACAAGAAATGCACTTGAAACCAAGGGAGAGCCACAGTTAAAATAGGTCCTGGAGCAGAAAGTGTTATACCTCAACTGAAGTAAAAATGGAGGGGTAGCAATCATGATCTCAGACAAAGCAAAAGCACTAACAGTCCTAGTAAAAAGGGGTAAGCAGGGAAGCTATCTCTTGTTCAAAGGAACAACAGACAATGAAGTAATATCAGTACTAAACATATATTTGGGAAATGACGTAGGTTTCAAATTCTTAAAGGAAAAGTTAAATGAATTACAGGAAAAAATAGACAGTAAAACTATAGTAGTGGGGGAACCTCAGATTTTCCCTCTGAGAGTTAGATAAACTTAACTGTAAAAAGAATAAGCAAGAAGTTAAGAAGAGTAATAGAATTTTAGAAAACTTAGATATGAAAGACCTCCAGAGAAAACTGAATGAGAATGCAAAGAATCACAGACAGATGTTGCTTTATGTACATTCACAATATGCAAACTGGACTTTATGGAAGGAGTTCTCTAAGAAATCTGCATTTCCAACAAACACCTATGTAAAGTTTACCATACTGTACTGGGATCTCATTCTGCTCCTGCCCCTTAACTTGATGCTCTGTGGCCTCCTGCTACCACCATTCCTCCCCACCCTCCCAAAGAAAGCTAAAAACTCCTCCAAGTGAAAGCAGAAGAGACCTGCAGAGAGAAAGCTGCCACCACTGCTGGCTCAGGACTTGGCTTGAGACCTCCAGTGCTGAGAGAGGAGACCACCCACCAAAAGCTTGATCCCTGAGTTTTGGTATTTTGCCCATCCACATCGCGGTACTGCATTGTGTACCCATTTTGCCTAGTCTGTTTTTTAGGGGTTTATATTCCTTAGTATTTTTTTGTGACTGCTTGACCAAGCTGTTGACTATTTTTTTCACGGTTTTCTTGTATTACTCTCATTCATTTTCGAAATTTTTCTTCTACCTTTCTAACTTGATTTTCCAAATGCTTTGTGAGCTCTTTCATAGCCTGAGACCAGTTCATTCCTTGGAAGCTTTGGATGTAGGTGTTTTGCCTTTGTTGTCTTCTTCTGAGTGTGCGTTTTGATCTTCCTTGTCACCAGAGTAAATTTGTGTGGTCACAATGTTTTTCTGTTATTTGCTCACTTTCCCAGCTATTTCTTGACTTTTACACCTTTGCTAAAGTTGGGTTCTGTTTCCAGGATGGATGTCCCAAGCTTCAAGAGTTTTGTGTCACTGTTTTCAGAGGTACTTCTCAGGACCTGTAAGTTTTCAGTTCTTCCAAGGTGGTATAATCTAAGGAGAGGTGTGTTTACTATTCTCAAGAGAGGGGTTACCAGGGTCAGAGGAGGAAAGTCTCTGAACTGGGGAGCGGGAGTCGTAGAGGTTCTCTGAGCTACAAAAGAAGGCTCATTATGTCCTTGATCTGAGATAGTATTCAGCTGAGCTGGGATAGAGTGTTAGGGGGTCCCTGATCTAAGCAATCTTTTCTCATTCCAGGGTCAAACAAGGGTTAACCAGTAGCAGTTATGAAATACAATCAGAATCCTTATATATATTTTTTCTCTTCACTCTAGGATTATTTTCAAACTAGCTGTTTTCCTTTAGTACACTGAAACAAGAGGTCTATCAAGCTTCAAGGGAAAAAAATCGAATTTTTATTTACTCCTAAACTTTTGAGAGAATTTAATTATTATTTTTCCTTAAGACACTTTCTGAAGAGTGGTACCCTAAAACTCACTAAAATATTTCAGCATATGTTAAGCTTCTGCTAAGTGAAAATGATTATTCTCCAAAGTCCTTAATGACTAATCTCCATTTCCTTAATCTCCAGACCTCCAAAATCTCCCCAGACGATTTTAGCAGTGTTTTTTCAATCTAATCTTTCCTGAAAGCCCATATTGGGAATTAGTCCCGCTTACTGGGGCAACTGCTTCAAATATGAAATGTCTTAAATCTTCTTGGCACTTTAAACTATTTCACTGCAGCTTTTTAGCAGATTTTCTAGCTGACTGCAATTTCTAAAGATAGATACATAGATAGATTTAATATTTTCTTTTTTTCCCCAGTCCCATGTATAACCATTTTAACAATTGTTTTTCAAGGTTTTGAGTTCCAAAATTTCTCCTTCCTTCCTCTCCCCTCTCACTGAGAAGGTAAACAATTTGATATAGGTTATACACACACACACACACACACACACACACACACATATACATATATATACATATATGCACAACATAGTTTTTATTATTCATATTTAGATTGAAAACACAGACACCCCCCCAAAAATGAAGAAAAAGTAAAAAGAGATATATTTTAATCTGCATTTGGACTCCATCAGTTCATCCTCTACAGATGGATACCACTTTTCATCCAAAGTTCTTCAGAATTTCCTTGAATCAGGACAGCTAGGAGGCACAGTGAATAGAACACCAGCCCTGGAGTCAAGAGGACCTGAGTTCAAATCCAGCCTCAGACACTTGACACTTACTAGCCATGTGACCTTGGGCAAATCCCTTAACTCCAGCTGCCTTGCCTTCCCCCCTCCAAAATAGTAAAAACAATTTCCTTGAATCTTTGTATTTGAAGGGTTAATGAAATAGAAAGATCTTCCCTGTTTGTTTATAAGCCTATGTTACTACATAAGTTGTCCTTTCTCCTTGGAACAGGGGCCCCATTCCCAGGACTAAAAGGTAAGATTATTCCTGGCCTATTCCTTTTCTGGAAGGGTTGGCCACCTTTCTAGGAATATGTGGAATCAATCCGGTATTCTTTTGAACACATATTTTGCCATATTAGAAACGGATGTCTTGCTCCTTTAAACTCTGGCCCAGTCCACAGCCACGACTACTCTACCCCAACATCTAGGATGCAAATTTATATGTACTTGTGTTGACACCTATTGGGGTCTACTAGTGGCTTGTCCCTGTAAGAATGTGACCCAGAAAAACACCTGTAGGACTCTAGATATCATCTGTTTATACTATGGAATTCCAATGCAAATCCAAATTGATGATGGGTCACATTTTAAAGGTAATGTAGGAAAGAGATATTGTATATTAAACAATATACAATGGACATATCATATTTCATATTATCCACAAGCATCTGGTTAACTGAAAGAATGAATAGATTATTAAAAGAACGATTAAGGAAGTTGTGTTATAGTAATCCTTGTCAACATTGGAAAGCTAATTTGTCTGCTGCTTTATGTAATTCAAATAATAGACCATTAGGAGAAAGTACATCTCTAGCTAGAATGATGACCCCCAGATCTACAAATTAGACAAGAGCAATCACATAAGATTCCAAATATTGAGTATTGGACAATAGAACAAGATGTCTCAGGACCATAATCAGGAACATCTGGATGAGCTGCATATGATTTACATTGTTTGGAGGATTTGGGGTGGGATGGGGAATTAATAAGGAAAGTCCCTACTGGGATATGTATGAGAATCCCTAAAAATCAGGGATATCACCTAAATCAGGATTAGCAGCTCAAGAAATATAAGTGTTAGCTGGAGGAAGAGACTCTATCAAGGAAAAATTATTGTGGTACTCCAAAATTTAGGTGGGGAACCTATACAGTTTTACAAAAATACTAGACTAGCTCAAATAGTTATTATTCCTTGTAAAATTATACCCCTTGTGAAAACTGATCCTCCTTCTAAAATAACTATCTGAGGAACTGAAATATTTGGTTCTACTGATACACCCACTGAAAAAATCAAATTAGGAACTAAAGTATAGGTAAAACAAAACCAGACAGTGCACCAAAAGCCATGGAAATTATAGCACATGGAAAAGATAATACTGGAACTTGTTTATTCAGGAAAAGATAATTATCAACTTGTGCCTTTACCCCACATATTCTGTCATTAATAAGGCTCTTTTAGGTACTACTGAACTTGGATACTGGATGATAGTGGATTCATGGACTCCAGGAGCATGGCTGGTGCCAATAAACATCCAAGTCAACGTAACTGTGCTACTCAACACCAATAATACTTTATACTTTGGATGGGTGAATAGTATGCCCAGCAGGCAACAAGACAACCACACGTGCCCAGCATTCTTTCTGTGCATCACTACAAATATTATCCTTATGAGCCCAGATACGAAAATGTGGAAAGGGACACGTCTTGTATATGGGAGTCAGACGGTAAAGGGAATTAATCTCACGTAGAATGCTTCATCTGAAGTATCTATTACATGTTGCCATGCAGTGTCTTTACAACCCCAGTCTAATCCCCATAAATATACAGAAAGTGTGTATGCAAAATATGCTGATAAGTGTCCCTGTGTTTAATGGTACAGGTGGCAGCTCTAAGAGCCGAGCCCCTATAATATTTTGCTTAAGTGGATCCCAGATATAGAACTGGGGTTGGTGGGCCAACTATATACGACTGTATCTACTGACGTGCCTTACCACACCTGCAATCATATTGCAAAGATACCAAAGAGTTGTGTGAATGTGACACAAAATTATCAAAACCACAGCACATTTCAATATTTCTTTGCCTGTTCTTCAACAATGTAATCGATAAAAGAGGGCATGGTATGATATGCTACTTGATGGAGCTGGAACAGGTTTGGGTATAGTAAATAGTGTAGATCTTGAAACCTTAGCTAGCAGACTGTGCAGTGCTAGGAAAGATGCTGCTCAAGCTTTGACAACTAATGCCCAGTGGTTACCCACAATGAACCTACACCACCAACATACATTAGACTATCAGAAGCATTTTTTCCAATTGTTCACTTGCTGTGCTTTACCTAATTTGAGAATGGTTCAGTTGGACTGCTTATTCACTATAAAACATGTATACCTTTATACAGGAAGAGAATGTGCAAAGACAACTGAGTTCACAAAGTGAAAAATAGGACAACATGTTTTCCTTACATGTACCAAAGACCAATTGGATTTCATTAGAATTTGAGAACTTCAAATGTCAAGATACTTCTAGTGTAGGAACTATAAAGCATTATCAGATTTCATCTTCTATAATGTGTGCATTTCATGTTATTCCTTTTGTTCTGTATTCTTATCTTGCTGTACCTCATATACATGGGAATTATGTTGACCATTATAATAATGCTAATTTTTTATCTGATTGTATTACTACAAGCAATGGTAAAGTGTGTAGCATGATCACTAGACAGATGGAGCCCTGTCTATTGAATCACTCATCAGTCTCTGTGATGTAACCTTACATCCTGCTTCTAATTTCTCTATGTTATAGGAGTCAGAACCCCAATGTACATGTATTACCTCTAACAATCAGCGGATCTGAATTATGTTAATCAAACTGCTCCTTTCTCAGGCTGCTGGAAAGGAATTGATTTTCTCAGCTTTCAGGGTGATGACTTTTCCCTTTCCCCTGAACAGGTGAATGATGTTAGTCTTTCTTGGGTATCTACTTCTTTACCGGTACCATCTACTTAACTATCTTTATGATCCCTAACAGATGTAGTTACTTCCTCTGAAGAAGTGAAAGACAAGTTAATCAAAATCAGTAATTTCTAAATCAACTCATATTGTTGCCAGTAAATGAATAACTATATCTCGTGTAGCAATTACTGATACTAATGCTCATTGGTAAAATTTTCTGTTCAAATCGCCCTCTGCACAGAAATATTTTTGACATTGCTTAATCCTACATTGATTTTTGCAGTTATTCCAGTTCTCCTATTTTTTTGTAATTGCTATGTTTTATAAAATTCGATACATGAGTTGCCTCTGAAGTGCCTTTGGTCTATGAGATGAACATGTCAGATCTTAGGGGTCGATTGAAGGGCTATGTGATGTCAGGCCCAGAGCAGTGGGGAGCCCCACCCCCCTGTAATGGAAATGCAAACTTAAAGATCTTCCCTGCCCCTAGGACTTTTGATTGGCTGAAGAGACTGTGAGACCCTTCCTTGATTTGAAAATATACTCTGCCCCTTAATAGACTCAATGTGGTCACTTGGAGCCTGAGACAAGAGGCTTGTTTTTTAGAGATGTCCACACCTTGGTGCTTTATGATTGGGCAGTGGGTCAAGAGGGTAATTACCTTGTCTGACCCAGGAGAAGGCTGTATATACCCTGATGTGAGGCTTTGCTTTGGAACTCACTTTGAGAAGTGTTGTGTGATTTGACCAGGTGAGACTCTGGGCAGCTGTTGAGAGCTCCCCACCCCTCCACCCCTGGCTTTGAAAACCCAGATGTTGATGCTTCCCTCTCTGGTAACTGTGATTTAGTGTGGATGTAATGGTTGGATAGTTTGGAAGCCTGTCTGCTTGATCTGTTTCTCTGTTTTGTAATTT
>WOXC01000905.1:0-35680 GCA_011680675.1 Gymnobelideus leadbeateri
CAGGTTCCTCATTTTATAGATGAGAAGACTAAGACCCAAAAGGGAAGTATTTAGACATTCACATGCCCCTCTGCCACCTGCCTACACCCAACCTATGGACAAACAGGGTTGACTAAGAACTGACTGAAGCAGACCTAGACTCCTTCCCAGGTCAATGAATTGCCTGGGACTTATGGGACAGTCACTTCCAGCCTCATACTATTATGTAAATATCCCAAACTCTCCCCTGCAGAGATTCTCAAACTTTCTTTATGCACTTTGGCTTGTTACACAAAACAATTTACTTTGTGACACATTATTGCCTAACCCCTCCCACCTGAAGCCCAGTCATTCTCTCAGCCTTAGTACCCTATACAGACCCTGTTCCCAGCACCTTCCTTGGGTACTCCCAATGTGTGGCATTCCAAGTTGCAGCTCACTTACCCGGATTAAAGACTTCAATTTTGTTGTATTGACTGTTTTCATTTCAATTCAAGTTGATGCTATCCAACCCGATGCAATGAGAAGGATGAAGGATTTGGGGTCAGATTAGTTGGATTTGAATCCTAGCTAATCCATTTATTGCCTATGTGATCTTGGGCTAGTCCCTTTCCTTCTTTAGACCTCAGTTTCCTTATCTGTTAAAAAATTAGACTAGATAGCATTTGAGGTTCTTTCCTGCTCTGCATCTGTGATCAAAAGATTTCTAATTCATCTTAGCTCCCACTGTTCCCAAAATGTACTCACTCATCTATACAAATTTGCTCAATGGCTCTGGAGCACCCAGCATTCATTCTCACTTCCCTGACTTTTCCCTTGTAGTTACCCAACAAGTCCTTTTCCCTTCTTTTATGCCTGTTCAAATCCTACTACCAATCACTAGATTATGAATTTACATAGCAGCTTTCTTCAAAGGCCCTCAGTTTCTTTCATTTTTGCTTGGCCATAATACAGGTAGAGTATAAGTTCCTTAAGGGTAGAGGTTGGTTTCATTATTTTCTTATACAAAGCCATTTAAATGCTTAAATGTTCCATGGTAGAGATAGTACTCCAGACCTGAAGGAGTTATAGAGTCATTGAGCATTTAAGAGAGGAGATATCTTGGTCATCTGGCTTCCAACTTAGAGAAAGAAAATATACAGTCCCAGGTTCTTTTAGAAAGGAGGTCCATTGGAGAGAGAAGGACTCTGGTACAAAGCCAACATGCAGAGGAGATTGCACCTCAGTTATGCTCTTATCCCCAGTTTAACATACTAGAGACTTCAAGGAATTACCCCTTGAAATAAATCTGAAACCCATGTCTTCTCTTTGGAAGCTGGGAGCCAAAAGACCAATGAATGATCTCTCCTCTCCCAAGCTCTCCCAAGGCAGTTACTGCCTTTTACATAGGCCAAGAGCATTGGACAATGATTGGCCACCAAACAAGAGTTTTATCCAAGTGTCTTTGCCTTACCCTCTTGGTTATATTCAATACCCCCAATGTTTGGCACAGTGACCAGGGTTTACTCTACTTGCCATGTTTAATGAATTGAGTTCATCAAGTGATTAGTTATGTAATCTATGACCTAAATGCAAAATCTCAACATCATGGAATTCAAATGACAGAATAAATTTGTTTTACATGACCTGAAATTACCATTTAAGGAATTTTGAGCAGGTCTGAGAAGATTTAGTGAGTGGCAGCCCAGTGTAGAATCTGGGCTTGGAATCAGAAGGTCTTGGCTCTGTTAATTCTGTTATGATCAAGCATAAGTCATTTTACTTCTCTGATCTTTAGTTTCAGTATCTGTAAAATAAGGATAAAAACCTTTTTCACAATTCTAAGGTGAGGAAAGCACTTTTCATAACTTAAAGCACTATATAAATATAAGCTATTAGTATTTCAGAATATGCTTTGCAATCTAAATTCCGGGATTAACAGCTTACTCAAAAAACAACTTATTCCTTCTTCCCCTCATGCCTTAAGTCTTTCCAGAAGTCAGTTGATCTTTAATCCTTAAATCTGGCAGGAGCAGACCTAGACAAAATAAATCTATTGTAGATTAAGAATTCTTGCATTTGGGGCATTTTTCAAAGGAAGAATTCCAAGCTATCAATGGTCCATTAAAAAGGTGCTCCAAATCACTAATAATTATAAAAATGCAAATTAAAGTATCTCTGAAGATGTGCTTTTCACCCATTAAATTGGTGAAGTTGACTAAAAAAGGAAAATGACAAATGTTAAATGGATGGCAGGACAATAAGCACACTAATCTACTGTTGTTACTCTATGAATTGGTCCCAAACAATTTGGAACTATGTCCCTAACCTCAATAAACTGTGCATAAGCTTTAACCCATCTATACCACTATTAAACTTATATCCAAAGGGATCACGGGACCCATATGTATAGAAAAATTTACAATAGCTCTTTTTTGTGGTAGCAAAGACCTTGACTCTAAAAGGGTGATAATCAATTGGAAACTGGCTAAACACATTATGGTAGAGGAATATAGTGGAATATTGTTATGCTGTAAGAAATGACAAAGGAGACAGTTTCAGAGCAACTTGGGAAGATTTGTATAAACTCATGCAAAGCAAAATGAGCAGCAACTGGAAGAACAGTTATACAATAACAACGTTAAAAAGACAAACACCTTTGAAAGATGTAAGAGCTCTCTGATCAATGCATGCTCAACCAGAGGACCAATGATGAGTTTATCAGCTTCCAACTGAGAGGTAATAAACTCAGGGTTTGCAATGAGACATATGTTTTCCAATATGGCCAATGAAGGAATTTGTTTTGTTTAACTATACGTATATATTTATTATGAGGGTTTGGTGCTTGTTGTTGGGCTTTTTTCCCAATTGGGGGAAGGTATGAGGGGAAGAAAATAAAGACATGTCAGTTTAAAAATATATATATAAATTCAAAAACAAGAAAAAGAATTCTTACATTGAAAGGAACAGTGGTGAGGAGCAAGGAACAATGAGGGGCTGTGTTTGAGTTAGCAGTCATCTTGTGGAAGGCAGGAAGTCCCTCTGGGGGGCAACAGCTATTTTAGTGGTGATGGGGAAAGGGCAAAGTCAAGGTAAAAAGTTAGGCAAAAAGACTGTCTTAGAGTTTGCCTTATGGGAAGTGGGGTTTAAAGGGTAGAAGACTAGGGAAATCCAGGGAAAGGGAGTGAGGAAAGTGATGCCTTGGACAATGAGTCAGGAAAAGCAAACAGTTAAACTGTTGGCCACAGAATTTTTAAAAAGATTAATGAGAGGGGGCGGCTAGGTGGAGCAGTGAAGTCCGCCCTGGAGTCAGAAGGACCTGAGTTAGGATCCGGCCTCACTTAATGCACACACAAACAAAAACCTAGCCGTGTGACCTTGAACAAGTTACTTAACCCCAATTGCCCTCCAAAAAGACAAAAAATAAATAAATAAATAAAAATTTAAAAAAAAAAAGATTACTGAGAGGAAAAAAGTAGAGTTAAAAAGAAATAGAATTCTAATTTTCATTCCTCCCATTCTGGTTTGTCTTTGGACCAAACTTTATAGTTTTCAGATGTTAATCTCTGGTGTATTCATCAATAAACATAAAGTACCTATTACGTGCAAAAGACGTTGCTAAGTCTGAGTTTCCAATTCAAACAATGTATAAAGTAAAAATCAGTAGAGGAGAAAGATTTCAGTAAGAAAATTATGCTTTGTTTCAATTCAATAATCATAGAATCCAATCTACTTGAGGATCATGGAGACTGTGACTTGCCTACTCAGTGTCAGAGTCAAGACTTGATCCCAGGCCTTCTGACTCACTGCTCCAATAGGAATCACTGCATAAGGTGCTTTATAAGCAATTCCAACGACTTTTTTTCCTGCAGCATTATTTCCTTTTCTTTGCAGATTCCATTCCTGAGAACTAATCACAATACTTCCAGCGTATATAGCGGTTTTCTTGAGGAACTCAATTTATCCTCATTTACTTAACAGTAATATAATTATCTCTTGTTATACAGTCTATGATTCAATATGCAGATCTGCCCTATTATAGAACTGATAGAAGAGAGAAGAAAATTTGCACATAGTACTTGGAGTTCCTATTTGCAAAATTTTCCAGAGTGTTTGAGGGAGTGGACAGAGACATATTAGGTCAAAAGGCATCACAGTGTAAAACCATGTTCTCCAACTCCAAAAATCTACCCTTTCACTAAGTATCCTTTCTACCACTCAGTCCTCTAGAGAATCCTCAATGATGTGCTAAAGTGAGAATAACACCAGATTTGGAGCCAGAGGCTTGTGCAAAGCTCTCTGGGTCTCAGTTTCCTCATTTGAAAAATGAAAGATTTGGTTAGATGATTCCCTGAGGTTCTTTCTAGCTTTACATCCTGTGCTCCAATGTACCTCTTTTATCTGGAAAATATAGAACTCAGTTTCCAGGCTTGCCTTACTCTTCCATAAAATGTATATAACTTCTCCTTTATATAATAATACACATGCTTTCCTTCCTCTAGCCTCACTCACCAGGGTTATATGTAACACTAATTAGGGTGCTTCTCTTCCATTTAAAACTTTACACACAGAGAGTTAGAATTACACATCTGGTAGTCAAACCAGTTCCAAATGCCAGGAGAACTACACTGGAGCTGATTGGTTTCTGTACAGTTGCTTTTCCCCCTGCCCATATGTTACAATAATATATCAGGTTTGGGATTGGGGGGGTTATTTGGTTTCCTTGTTTGTCTTTTCCTTGTTATGAAAACAGGGGGTTCAGGTGTTCCTTTACATGAGGTTAAAGGAGGAAGTAGCTTAGAATGAAAAATGGAGAGAACAGAAAGGTTGGCAAAGGAGAAAAAGGAGGGGAAGGGAATAAGCATTTATATGGCACCAACTGTGCTGGGCACTGTGCCAAACCTCCCCTTTTTTTAAAACAAATATTATCTCAGTTGATCCTCATAACAACCTTGGGAATCAGGTACTGCTATTATCCCTGTGTTACAGTTGAGGAAACTGAGGAAGACAGAGGTTAAGTGACTTGTCCAGGATCACACAGCTAATAAGTGTCTGCAGCCAGATTTGAACTCAGGTCCTCCTGACTCCAAGGCAAATGCTCTATCCCCTGAACCACTGAGCTACCTAAGGAAAGGAAAAGGACAGGTATGGCATCTGGTAGTGGGAGTATAGGAGAGTACCTGTAGCTTGGCTGAGTGAGGAAAGCAGCTAGCCTGTTTCTACTTTCTCCCCTCCTGAGAATATAGACTGAACATGACCAGGATTTGGAAGAAAGAAGCAAAACAATATTACATGTCATTCTCACTCAGTAGATTCACTGTCTGGGATTCTATGAACACAAGCCCTATGTAACTACATACTTAACAAATGCCTGAGGACCAATTTTGCCATTCCTCTTTTTCAGGATTCATCTGGCTAAATGTCACTGGCTCCTACTTCTGCTCTATGTAAACAAACCTTATATCCCATTTTGAAGGTTGTGAAGTTATACAGAATAAACATAGCTCCAAAGAAGAGATATGAAAAGGCGCCCCCTCCCCATTCAACAGTAGAAGTAGAAGATCTATGAGTGTGATAATGTTGCATATATTTTAGACATTTTTAATGTGTTGATCAGTATTGCTGATTTTTTTCTTTAAAAATATTATTTTTTGTCAATAATGTGAAAGGGGACTCCGAACACCTTCTGGAGCCACAGCACCCACAGAACGGCACAGAGAAGCTAACCTCCTGCTGAGGACAGCCCAGCAGCCCTTCAGGGAGTGGCCAGCACAGCACTCTGAGAGCAGGCAGTACAGTGCTCTGAGAGCAGGCAGCACAGCACGCTGGGAACCGACAGCGAAGCACGCAGAGCCAAGCCCAAGTCTGTGGTTTTAGCCCAGGGTGGCCAGGCCTTCAGCCGGCTGGAGGGACCCCAGAACACCAACAATTGTGGAGATTCCAGAATTATCAGCACAGATATGCCTAGGACAAAGTGAGAGGTGAATGCCCTATGGACTTTGGGACCAGTATTTGTGGAATGAGTGGTTTCCTCCCCTGGGGGCGAAAAGCTACTGAAGAAACAGCTGCACAGAAGCCATTTTACAGCATCAGTAGTGACTCTAGCTCCTGGTCTGCGAACTGTAGGGAGATCCAGCAATCAGTCTGGGGGTTAATCGCTCTTGCTTTAAACTGCCTGGATCTGGATTGTGGTCTGGGGGGGAAGTTTGGGGTGGGTATCCAATTTGCCAGAGTGGGTGGAGGCTTTACAGAGGCCACACAACTGGCAGAAGTTGTGAAGACTCCACGTTTGGGCAGAAGCTCCCCTGTCTGGTGGCAGAGTCCTACTGTGTCAACAAGCCCAAAAATCAAGTAATTAAGTGGCAACATGCCTAGGCAAATGAAACAAAATAAACAGAAAAGTTCAACATTGGACTCCTATTCTAGGGGCAAAGAGGCTCAAAGCATGGAGGAGGACTGTGAGGTCAGAACTCCTGCACCAAAAGCTCCAAATGAAAATACAAGCTGGCTACAGGCCATAGGGAACCTTAAGAAGCAGATAAGAGAAGTGGGGGAAATTTGAGGAAGAGAAATGAAAAAGATGCAAGAAAAGTATGAAATGACAGTCAATAGCCTGACTGAGGAAAATAACACCTTGAAAAATAGACTAACTCAAATGGCAAAAGAGGCTCAGAAAGGCAATGAGGAGAAGAATGCCTTAAAAAGTCAAATTTGCCAGATGGAAAAAGAATCTCAAAAGCTCACTGAGGAGATTCATTCCTTCAGAGTTAGACTGGAGCAAATGGAAGCTAGTAACTTTATGAGAAATCAAGATACTATTAAACAGATCCAAACAAATGAAAGAATAGAAGGCAATGTGAAATATCTCATGGGAAAAACCATTGACCTGGAAAATAGATCCAGGAGAGATAATTTAAAAATTATTGGACTACCTGAAAGCCATGATCAAAGAAAGAACCTAGAAATCATCCTTAAAGAAATTCTCAAGGAAAATTGCCCTGATGTCTTAGACCCAGTGGGGGAAATAGAGGTTGAAAGAATCCACCGATCGCCTCCTGAAAAAGATCCAAAAAAGAAAACTACTAGGAATATTATAGCCAGGATCCAGAACTCCCAGATCAAGGAGAAAATACTACAAGCAGCCAGGAAGAAACAATTTCAATATTGTGGAAACACAATCAGAATAGCCCAGGACCTGGCAGCTTCTACACTGAGGGATCGAAGGGCATGGAATGTGATATTCCAGAGGGCAAAAGAGCTGGGATTGAAGCCAAGGGTCACCTACCCAGCAAAACTGAGTATCTTGTTTCAGGGGAAAATATGGTCATTCAGTGGAATAGAGGACTTTCAAGCATTCTTGATGAAAAAACCAGAGTTGAATAGAAAATTTGACATTCAGATGCAAGAAGCAAGAGATGCTTGAGAAGGTAATCAAGGAAAAGAAATCAAAAGGAATTTATCAAAGCTGGACTATTTACATTCCTACATGGAAAAACAATAACTGTGTTTGATGAAACGTTTCTCATTATGAAAATAATTGAAGAAGGGTACATGGCATATGTTCACAAGTATACATGGATAGAGGACACAGGTTGAATTTGATGGGAAGGGATGATTTTTTTTTGGAGGGCAATTGGGGTTGGGTGACTTGCCCGGGGTCACATAGCTGGGTTTCTGTTTGTGTTTTGGGTGTCTGGGGCTGGATCCGAGCTCGCGTCCTTCTGGCTCCGGGCCCAGCGCTCTGCTTGCTGCACCACCTAGCCACCCCAAGGAAGGGATGATTCTTAAGGGGTGAAGTCAAGAGGTGAGAGAGGAAAGTAGCAAGAGGAGATGGAAAGAGACAGGATAGAGTAAACTATCTCATGTAGAAGAGGCAAGGGGAAGTAATTGCAGGGGAGGGGAAGAACAGGAAGGCAAAAAGGCAAAAGCACATTCTCATTGCAGTTGGCTCAAGGAGAGAATCACATACATACTAAATGGAATATCTTACCCTCACTCACTCTCCTGAGTAGGGGAAAGGAGGATGAGAGGGGGGATGATGGGGGGGAGGGCATTCTGGGGGGAGGGGATGTTGGAAGTACCCACTATCAAAGAGGGACAGGATCAAAGTAGGGAATGGACTAGGTGGGAGGTGAGATGGGTGGGAGGGAAATATAAGCAGTCTTTTACAATATATCTACTATGGTAATGTTTTGCATAGCTATACATGTACAACACATACTGAATTGCTTATCTTCTCAGAGGGAGTGGGTGACAAGGGAGGAAGGGAATAGATCTGAAAATCGAAGTTTTAAAATTAAATATTTCATAAGATGTCCAGGCATTGGGGCTCAGAGATTCACCTTGCCCTAATGGCAAAGTCGAAGGGGGTATGGGAGAAGATATGGGAGAGAGCAGATTGGATGAGGGATATCTAGTGGGACTATTTTGGGGTGGTGGGTAGGGAAAAAATGGGGGGAAAATGTAACTCATAATCTGGTGGAAATGAATGATGTAAACCAGAAGTTAATAAAGCATTTGTTTAATTAAAAAATATTATTTTTTATGTAGAATTACTCTCTGTAAGGGTGCAGGGGGAAGAACACTGGAAGAAATTTTGGGGATGTAAAAAAACAAAGGAGACATTTTTTTTAAAAGAAAAGACATAGAGATGAGAGATGGAGAGTTATGTGTGAGGAAGAGAGGCCAATTTGACTGGATCGCTGAGGGCAAAATGTACCACTCAATGATACTGAAAAAACAGGTAGGGGCCAGGATCTAAAGAGCTTTAAAAGCTGAAGAGAGGAGTTGATGTGCAATCATAGAAGCAATGGGAAACCATTGTCCCAGTGACTACACTGACTGCTTGGTATAGTGAACAGCATGCTGGAGTTGAAGGCAGGAAAACCTTCTAGCTGAGTGACTCACTTCTGAACTACAATTTTCTCATCTCTGAAGTGTTGAACTCTGTGAAATGTGAGGTCCCTATCAGCTCTAAATCCAAGCCTATGATTCTTAAAAGGCAGTGTAATGTAAGGAAAAGAGGACTGTATTTAGAGACAAAAGACCTGGGTTCTGGTCACCCTAACCAATGCTACTCTCACTATTTCTTAGCTATACTATCTTGGGCAAGTCTCTTAAACTATCTTGAGCCTCAGTTGTTTCAGCTCTGAAATGAGAATAGCAACATTTTAACCACTTGAAAATCCTGTGGATAGAAATTTCAATTAAAGAGACAGTTAGAATAGACTGTCTTGTAAGAACATTTCCATCTCTATGAGTTCTAGTTTCTAAGAGCAAACACAATCTGCATGGAAGGAATGGCATGAGGGATTTGTAGCACAGGACCTACAATTTCTGAATATTTTAGTTCTTTGACCTCTAGTTGCCTGAGGTCAACCCTTCAAAGTAGGATATATGGAGGGCATCAAGCCATCTTTCATGTAGGGACATGGGTTGTCATCAAACAATATGATATCATGAAAAGACTGATTTCTCGAAAAGCAACTAATAAACATTTTTTTAAAAATAAACAATTATTAAACATCTACTTATGCAAGGCTGTTTATTATTAAACATCTACTTATTCTAGGTGCTGAGGGTACAAAGACAAAAACAAAGCAGTCCTTGCCTTCAAGGAGCTTACAATCTTCTAGGAGTTCAATTTGTAACCAGACAAGTAAATATAAAATAATTTTGAGAAGAGTTAAAACACTCATAACACATGTAATGAAAGTCCCCACATTAGAAGTAGTACCTGAGCTGAGCCTTGAAGGATGCAATGACTTTTAGGAGGAAAGGTGGGGAAAGACTGCCTTAAGTCTGTCCCTACTAGGGTCAATCTTATCCATGGCTGCCAAAGTGATTTTCATGAAGTAAAAATCTAACCATGACACTCCCCAATTCAATAAACTCCAATGTGCCCCATTGTTTATATTATGTATAAACTCCATTTAAAAACTTTTTAAGCCCTTCAGAACCTGACTCCAAATTATCTTTCCAGGCTCATTGGGTGATTTTTCCTATACTCAGCAATCCAGCCTTCTCTCCATTTCTCACATACAACTGTCCATCTCCCATCTCTATGACTTTGCTTTAAAAAAAAGTTGTCTTCTTTTTTTAATTATCAAAACTTTCCCCAATATCCTTCCCCCTGTACACTTACAGAGAACCATTCACATAACAAATTATATTTTAAAGAAAAGAATCCAGCAAAACTAATCAACATGCCAAAAAAATCTGAAAATATATGCAATATAAAATACTCGTGGACTTTCTATTCTTGCAGCAGGTTGGGGTGGGGATGTCTCTTCATATCTTTTCTTTGGAGTCATGCTTGTACTTAATAATTTTTTAAGCTCTTGACATGTATTTATTTATTTCCACTTAATAGACTTCATTTTTTCCAATTATATGTAAACATAGTTTTCAACATTCATTTTTAAAAGATTTTGAGTTCCAAATTTTTCCTCCTCCCTCTGTTGCTTCCCCCAAAACAGTAAACAATTTGATATAATTTATATATTGTAGTTTATAATTTCATAACATACTTGTGTAACTTTTCTTTTTTGTGATGTTTCATTTAATTAATCAATAAACATTAAGCATTCACTATGTACTCAACACTTTCTTAAGCACTGAGGATACAAAAGGAGGCAAAAGACATTCACTGTCTTCAAGGAGCTTACAACGACGTGGGAGAGAAAACAAATATATACAAAACAAACTATATACAAGATAAATAGAAAATAATTAACAGAAGGAAGGAACTGGAAGTAAGAGGGCTTGGGAAAGGGTTCCTATAGAAGGTAGCATCCCATGAGTAGAACCAGGAGAGATTGATGCCCTAAATGTATAAAGAGGGTATCAAGAAGAGGGTGATCAAGAGTGTCAAAAGTTACAGAGAGGTCAAGAACGAGGGGAAAGAAAAGACCATTGGATTTGCCATCTAACAGATCATTAGTAATGTGATAGTTTAAAAATTTGAGAGACATAGTTTCTGGGTAACAACCATTTTATTAATAAGAACATAAATTATTAATAAAAAGATGATCATTTGGCCATCTCTCTTAGACCAAAGACCTTAATGGCAGTGGGGTCACACAGTCTATATGCTCTGCAAAGAGGAGGTGTTCCTTAAGGATGCCTAATCATCTCTGATTGTTTAATCAAATGGGAGGTGGGTTATCTTGGGATACATGACTTAGGTCATTCAAATCTTGGTCAAAGAGACATCAATTTCCATATCACCTGTCTTGATAATACGGAGAATCAACTTTTCCCTAGGCCTGTCTGAGCAAATAAAATTAGCAGGAATGTACCCATTAACCTAAACTGAGAATTTCTTTTACTCTCTGATTAGATCTTAGTCTGGGTAAATCTTTAAGATAGATTTCTCACACTGGTTTGTTTCTGAATGATGAAGTAGAACATGGGGAAAACTTTGGAACTAATATAATAATTAATTGTTAAACATAAGAGAAACATTTATTTCTCACAGTAATTTTGGAAAGAACAGTTTTTTGTAGAATGATAAGCTCAAAAGTCAGATTATAAGAGGTTAAGCATTCTCAATGCTATAACTTACTTATTCAAGTAATATTAGATGCCCTGGACTTTATAGAGAGACAAAAAACCACAGAATCTTATCAGTAGAAAAAACCTTAGACACCACCTAATTTAACCTTCCCACCCAGTTTCAGGAAATCCCCATGCAACATCAATGATGTTGTTTAATGCCCCCAACTGGAGGTGTTCTTTCCTTCCTCAAATTCCTCATAATATATTGTCTGGACATCTTTGTGCTTTTCACATTATGCTTTGTATTATATTTATTTGTGTAACTAGTATATCCTACAGATTAGTCTGTAAGTTCCTTGAAGCAAGAACTACTTCATTGCTTTTCTTGTATCCCCAGGGAGAAGTTCAAAGCACTGGACACAGTAGGTACTTGACAGCAGCTGCCAAATGGAATTGAACTCACGGCTTCCTAGATTATTGACCACCGTTCTCAGACAGTTCTAGTCATTATAAAATTGTCCTTATATTAGCCGGACATCTACCTCTGGTGTATCTTCCATCCATTGACCCTAGTTCTGCCCTCTGAAGTAACAATGAATGTCTGTTACAATGCAGCTTTTCAATTTTCTGAAGACAGCTATAGAACTACAAGTAACATAGAGAATGGATAGAGTACTGGATTTGGAGTTAGAAAGTCCAAGTCCAAATATCAGCTTGCATGCCATCTTGGGAAGGGGGAGGAGTGAGGGGGAAAAATTTGGAACTCAAAAATCTTATAAAAGTGAATGTTGAAAACTAAAAATAAAGAGAAGGAAGGAAGGAAGGAAAAAACTTAGCTGACATGGGGAAAACCATGTAACTTTTCTGAAGTACAGTCTTGTTATGCATAATAGCATCTACTTTATATCAGATAGTGTGTGTAAAAGGCTTTCTAAACCTTAAAGCCTATAAATAAGCTCTTGGAACTTCTCAGAAAGTGTATAGCCCAGTCCCCATTCTACAGTTGAGGATACAGATTCACAAAATAACTTGCGCAAAGTCATTAAGCTAGTTAGGGGCAAGAGCCAGGAGGATAACTCAGGTCTCCCGTTTCCTAATCCAGTGCTTTTCCCACTATATCATAATAGCTATGCTATCACGTGTTTTGTTTCAGTGAAGGTTGCATAAGGTTGTATTTTGTTTTATTTTATTTTTAATCATTTTGTTTAGTATAAAGAACTCCCATGGGAGATTTAAAAAAAAAATTCCTCTTTCCCAGGGCAGACAGACCACTGTTTTTCAACTCGTAGTCTCAGAGATTTGCCCAGGGTCATTCAACCAGCCTTTTTCAGAGCAAAACTTGAACCCATGTCACTTATAACTCAGAAGTCCACTATCGAACCAATACACCACACTTCTTATTTCCTTTTTCTTTAAGCTATTAGAACCTCTGGTCCATAAACCAAACCAGTGCTCCACTTAATTTTGTCTTGGTTGTAGTTTTTTTGTTTTGTTTTGTTTTTTTCAAATTAAGCAACCACCTATGTGTTGTTCATGCCTCTTCCTCATCTTTTCCCTGCCATTGGCCCTTCCAACCTCTCTCCCTCATCTCTCCCCGAAATGCCTGAGACCCCTATGCCTTAAAAGGATGAGTTAGCTAGAGTGTTCAATGCAGATGGGGCAGGCAGGATGTGAGATATAATATAGGGTGCAGTATGTGACTAGCCAGAAACTGCTTAGAGATCACAGTCTTACCTCAAGAAGACTATGCATTGAAGCATCTGTATGCATTCACAAAGCATCTCCTACTACCTGACATTATAGACATTCCAGAGCAGTGCTCTCCTTCCCTCTTTCCTGTTCCCTTTGCTTATCTCTATGAACTATATGACATTCCCTTCTCCTTCTCCCCTTCTCCTGCTCCCCTTCCCATATCCTGTTAAATTGTATATAGACCAAACATATAACCTGACTCAGTGCTCTGTCTCTCATTGGGCACATCACCCAAATAAATGATTTTCTTTAACTTGGAGATGGTCTGAACAAATTTATTCCAGACACTGGAACCCACGCCTCTATTCATCACCATTCTGGTGTACCCCAACATTTTGGGGTACCTGTGAACCCCAATAAGTTTAAAACACACAATTCATTTCTAAAGTTCTCGTACTCCAAAGTAGGATAGCTTTGCCTTAGTGGTTTGCTTAGCTGCTTAAGAGAGGAAAAGGCAGACATTCTGCTAATTGTTGGAGGGAAGTCCTGGTAAATGAGTGCAATGGCACTAGGAGAGAGAGGTAACAAAAACCCAGGGTGAGGAAAGACAGCTAAGTGCACTAAGTAGCAGCAAGCTAGCCAGGTGAGTCCTGGCCTAGTCATGCAGTTCTGAGGTACCTCATTACCTGAGTAGGATTTTTTCTTTTTTTTTAATAAGAAACTGTGAACTTCTGTTATGAAAGTTTTTAAAGAAATGCGTATATGATGGATTAATTTTAACAAGTAGTAACAAAATTGCTCTGTCCCTTTCTGTATTTTTTATCTTCTATGCATTTTAAAAATGTTTTATTGACTCTCTTTATTTACATCTACCACTCCTAGTAACCCACCACCCCTGGCCACCAAGTAGAAATCCTTCATTATAGCCAAGGGAAAAAAAAACAGATTAGCTATGTTTAAGAATGCATGTCTGATTCTGTACATCACTTCTGTGTTAAAGAGGTAAGGAGTGTTTCATCATTTGGTGATGATGATAAAAGTGATTGGTCATAGCTTTTGTCTTGTGTTCTGGGTTCTCTGTTATTTCTCGGTGACTTTTCCAAGGACTCGTCAATATTTTAAAATGGTGCCAGTAGGAAATTTTAGAGCAGAAGAAATGGTTGTCCGTCATCTGGGGTATCAATAGTAGCCATAACCTTCTAGCTCCCACAGCTGCCCTAATTGTGACAACGGTGACTTTGTAGGAGGGTGAATTAAATGAATTAAGCTTCAAAGGGTTCAGGTCACTATCCAAGGACCATAAGAGCTCCCCAAGCTATGTGAGTTTAACTTATTCCTTAGCTCTCCAGACAGATGCAACTAGACATAGTGACTACAATGAAGCTAAAAGTCTAAGCCTAAGTGGAGCATCTGTCTTATGTCATCAACTCCTGGCACTGATGATTTAGAGAGAAATCCAGAGTATGTCAAATTATTAGCAAAAGCAATAAAAACTGCATCATTATATCAATAGATGCTTTAAATCTTTTGACAAAATTCAACACTGGTTAAAAATACTAAAAAAGAAAAAAATGTACTTATTTTTATAATGGCAAATAGTATCTATCCAAAACCACATAGCACAACTTTGAAATGAATGGTAAAAAACATAATGCTTTTTTTAAAAAATGAAAAAATTAAGTGTCCTAGAAAATAAACAACCAGTAATTATTAATGTGAAAATATTCCTAAGGATGTGCTCCCACTGGTAAGTATATGTGTGGGTATGTCTCAATATATAAATGCAGCTCACCAGTGGCATGGAGACATACATTCTGGGACCTAACTCACTTTTGCAAGAAAGTAGGAAGAAGGCTGTGCCAGCACCAGCAGATTAATTAGGGGTGAGAGGTAGAGAGGAGGAAACACTGTACACAACCTATGAGATTGTAGTAAGCACTACTAAGTCTACACCCCAAGAAGATTAAACAAAAAAGAAAGAATCCAGAGGCACAAAATATTTATAATGGCTTTTTTGTTATAGAAAAAATTCCATTTGGGGGCATTATAAAAGCAGTATTCATCAATTAGGAATGCCTGACAAATTATGCTATACTAACATAAAATATTATTGTAGTATAAAAAATGATGAAAGGAATGGATTTAGAAAAACCTGGGAAGAGTTGGCAGACTTGTATGAGTGAAGTGAATAAAACCTCAGTATCTATTTTATATAATACTACTATAAAGAAAAACAACTTTAAAAAACTTCAAACTCTGATCAATTTCATAACCAAACACAATTTCAGAAAACCAGTGATGAAGCATGCTACCCATGAGAAATGGCAGACTCAATGTGCAGAATGAGACATACATTTTTTTAACACAACCAGCGTGGAAATTTGTTTTGCTTAACTACAGGTGTGGTTTGTTTTTGCTTTGGGTTGGGTTTTTTTTTTCCTTACAAAGGTTTCATTTTTCTTTTTTTTTTTTTGTTTGGAGGGGGTGGGGAGAGAATTGGAGGGAAATATGGTTATTGAATAGTGTTGTTATCTCCAAATGAGAAGATCATTAGAGCATCTTTTAAAATGTATAAACATGGACAGAAGGAGACTACAAAGTAGGAAAGCTTGGAATGTTGTGTTTTGAATTTATGCAGTATAACAGATCTACCAAGGCAGAGATAAGTCTTCTATAGTATCTCTTAAAACTATGTAAAATAAAATATTTATCAATTTAGAGTTATGGGGCCTCAGGTCACATCTTAGTTTTACTATTTATTACCTGTGTGGTCTTGGACAGGTCATTTAAATTCTCTGTACCTCAGTTTCCTCACCTGTGAAATGGAGAGGCAGATTGCATTAGATGGATGTCTAATATCCTTTTTAATTCTAAAATGATGATTTTATCATGTTATAAATAACGTTTAAAATCTCCCAAAGAATCCACACAGATCATTTCATGAAACTCTTTTATATTTTCCTAAAATCTAGAGTATATGTCTGACTGTGCCCAGTGCTTCCTTCTGTAGCTATTTTTTTAACCAATTAACATCAACTAGCTTTTATTTTTTTTAAGCAAATGCTTTATTAACTTCTGTTTTACATCATTCATTTCGACCAGATTTTGAGTTACAATCATTTTCCCCCCGTTTTTCCCCTACGAACCCTCCCAGAATAGCAGTCCCACAAGATATCGCTTCCTCGAATCTGGTCTCTCCCATACCTTCTCCGATACTCCCTTTGACTTTTCCATTAGAGGAAGGTGAATCTTTGTGTCCCAATGCCTGCACATCTTATCTCCCAATCACAAGCCAAAGAGTATTAATAATAGTATTTATATATATTTGAAACATTTAATCTTAAGACCTCGAATTTCAGATCCATTACCTTCCTCCCTTGTCACCCATTCCCTCCTGGGAGATAAGTAATTCAGTATATGTTGTACATGTCTAGCTATGCAAAACATTATCATAGTAGATATATTGTACAAGGCTGCTTATAATTCCCTCCCACTCATCCCACCCCCCACCTGGTCCATTCCCTACATGATCCTGTCCCTCTTCTATAGTGGGTACTTCCAACCTCCCCTCCCCCCAAGGATGCCCTCCCATCCATCATCCCTCCTCTCATCCCCCTTCCCCTATTCTGCTGCAGGTTGAGATATCCCATTTAGTATGTATGTCATTCTCTCCCTGAACCAAATTCAATGAGAATGTGGTTTTGCCTTTTTGCCTTCCTATTCTCCCCCTCCCTTGCAACCACTTCCCCTTGCTTCTTCTACATGAGATAGTTTACCCTACCCTGTCTCTCCCCATATCCTCTTGCCACTTTCCTCTCTCACCTCATAATTTCATCCCTTGAGTATCCTCCCTTCCCAACAAATTCAACCTATGCCCTCTATCCATATATAACTGTAACCATATACACACACATTCACATATGTATTCATATGACCACACACCCTTCTTCCATTATTTTCATAGTGAGAAAGATTTCATCAGTCACAATTATTGTTTTTCCATATAGGAATGTAAATAGTTCAACTTTGATAAGTTCCTTTTGCTTTCTTTTCCCTGATTACCTTCTCAGGCATCTCTTGCTTCTTGTGTCTGGATGACAAATTTTCTATTCAATTCTGTTTTTTTGGTGCGGCTAGGTGGCGCAATGAATAGAGCGCTGGCCCTGGAGTCAGAAGAACCTGAGTTCAGATCCAGCCTCAGACACTTAACGCACACATAAACAAAAACCTAGCTGTGTGACCTTGGGCAAGTTACTTAACCCCAATTGCCCTCCAAAAAAAAAAAAAGCAATTCTGTTTTTTTCCTCAAGAATGCTTGAAAGTCCTCTATTCCACCGAATGACCATACATTCCCCTGAAACAAAATACTCAGTTTTGCTGGGTAAGTGACCCTTGGCTTCAATCCCAGCTCTTTTGCCCTCTGGAATATTGTATTCCATGCCCTTCAATCCCTCAGTGTAGAAGCTGCCAGGTCCTGGGCTATTCTGATTGTGTTTCCACAATATTGAAATTGTTTCTTCCTGGCTGCTTGTAGTATTTTCTCCTTGATCTGGGGATTCTGGAACCTGGCTATAATATTCCTGGGAGTTTTCTTTTTGGGATCTTTTTCAGGAGGTAATCAGTGGATTCTTTCAACCTCTATTTTGCCCTCTGGATCTAAAACATCAGGGCAATTTTCCTTGAGAATTTCTTGAAGGGTGATTTCTAGGTTCTTTCTTTGATCATGGCTTTCAGGTAGTCCAATAATTTTTAAATTGTCTCTCCTGGATCTATTTTCCAGGTCAGTGGTTTTTCCCATGAGATATTTCACATTGCCTTCTAATCTTTCATTTGTTTGGATCTGCTTAACAGCATCTTGATTTCTCATAAAGTCATTAGCTTCCATTTGCTCCAGTCTAACTCTGAAGGAATGAATCTCCTCAGTGAACTTTTGAGATTCTTTTTCCATCTGGCAAATTCGACTTTTTAAGGCATTCTTCTCCTCATTGCCCTTTTGGGCCTCCTTTGCCATTTGAGTTAGTCTATTTTTTAAGGTGTTGTTTTCCTCAGTCAGGCTGTTGACCCTCATTTCATACTTTTCCTGCATCCTTCTCATTTCTCTTTCCAATTTTTCCTCCACTTCTCTTATTTGATTTTTAAAGTCCTTCTTAAGGTCCTCTATGGCCTGCAACCCACTCATGTTTTCCCCTGGGGCTTTTGGAGCAGGACTTCTGACCTCACAGTCCTTTTCCCGCTCTATGCCCCCAAAATAGGAGTCTAGGGTTGCATTTTTCTGTGTCCTTTGCCTTGTCATGTTGCCACTTAATTACTTGACTTTTGGGCTTGTTGCCACACTATGTCTTTGCTAACAGGGGAATTTTCGTCCCCAAACGTGTGGGAGGGCAACTTCCGTTTCTGGCAAGCTGTAAACCCACCCACGACCTCCACCCCAGATCACAATCCAGATCCAGGGAGGTCATAGCAAGAGTGATTAACCCCCAAGACTGATCGCTGGATCTCCCTACAGTTCGCAGGCCAGGAGCTGGAGCTGCCTCTGAAAACTACAAAATGGCGTGTCTCCTCAGTGGCTTCTAGCCCCCAGGGGAGGAAGGCAACGCATTCCCCAAATACTGGTCCCAAAGTCCATAGGGCACTAACCTATCACTTTGTCCTAGGCATGTCTATGTTGATAATTCTGGAGTCTCCACAGCTTCTGGTGTTCTGGGGTCTCTCCAGCCGGCTGCTGGCCCTGCTGCCCTGGGGCTAAAACCTCGGCTCATAGGGACCTGGGCTCGGCTCCACTCAGCTCCCCGTGCTCTGCTCGCTGCGAGCTGCAGGCTCCCAGACCACTGCACTGGTCCTTCCTGCAGGGCTGCTGGGCTGTCCTCAGAGGGAGGTTAGCTTCTCTGTGTCGTTCTCTGGATGCTGGGGCTCCAGAAGTTGTTCAGAGTTCCCTTTTACATAGTTTGGAGGGAATCTGGGGGCAGAGTGGCTTGGATGAGCTATTTCTACTCTGCCATCTTGGCTCTGCCCCACCCCGTAGCTATTATTAATTTTAAAAAACACAATTTCTCTCAAAGTTCCACTAGCTTCTGTTTTACCTACCAGTTCTTCCTTATTGGTTAGAATGATGTCTAGACTGGAGTAACAGTAATCTTCTTCCTCCTCCAATTCTTGCTTCCTCTACCATTTGGGAAATGTAATTATCAGTAAGGGAAGTCAAGAGTTTATTGGATGCTCTGTTTTTGGCAGAAAGGGACTTCCAACAAATACCCATCAAGATGAAGAAGGATCGTAACATATAGGCATACTTTGAAGATATCAAATATAATATTTATTATGTCCTTGTGTAAAGCCAAATTTTCTTGGTATTGTTCACAATGCAATCACTTACAAGTACATTTCTCTTTATAATATTTCAACAGAATTGCTTTTCCGAACCCTGTGCCAGCATTTCACCTACCACACCATCTATAAATGTTTTTTTTTAATCCTTTGCATAAATGAAATCATTTCTCTTAGATTACCTCAGCATACTTAAATAGTTGTTGTGGTGGTATTTCAGCCACATCCCTGAAATGATTCTACTTTCATGAAATTCTCTTTTTTACTTCTAGGTAAGTGGGGACAAATCAGCATAGCTTCTCCTCAGTGTCATTTCTGAGTGTGCCCTGTGGCAACACAAAGCACCAACCAAAGTCAGCTCCTTCCAAATCATCCCCTACTGGTATTGTTCTGGCTGTCAGACCAAAGCAATTCAACCCTAAGGGACCTTTTTCTTGTTCCTCTTCAGCATAATAATAGCTCACTCTCTTGCTCCTATACTTCCAACATGCCTAAGGAATCCCCTCTAAAGGAAAAGAGAAAATATTACACACACACACACACACACACACACACACACACACACACACACACACACACCATTGGAAAAAGACTGGTTTTGAAGGACAGGTTCTCTTATCAGGATGCAACTTGGGATCACTATACAATTTCCAACTCTAGCCATCTAACCCACTTGTTCTTATTCAATTCTAGGTTTTCTCATTCCCCTACATACAATGCCTTTCCAAGTTGTTCATACTAATAAACTCTATGGACTGTGTATACAATTACACATCATATCTAGGACATAGTTAATCTTTATCCATCTGCTATATGTGCTTAAATTATGGACTATAATGATCCAATAAAGCATTCATTAATCAGTGGAATTATAATGACAAAAATGATATCAGTTCCTGACCTCATAGATTAGTTCCTGACCTCACATTCCACCTGAGAGAAAAAATATGCTAATATATGAAGAAAAATAGTGAAAGGATAATTGAAAGGGAGTATATCTGTGATTTCATTGGTAAAGGGAAACCCCCTCTACCACTACAGGTTAATGTCTTCTCTACAAAGTATAGCCTTAGAAAGTTACCTAGAACACTAGTCAAGTTAACTGACTTGCCCAGGGCCAAGTAAAGTAAAAGTAAAAACAAATATATTTTAGGGGAAGAGGAGCTAATTTCAGTGGAAGCACGGGGACAGGATCAGGAAAGGCTTTATGAGGAATGTGGTACTTGAACTCTACCTTTAATGGATCCAGGGATTCCAAGAGTCAGAGATGATGAAACAGAGCATTCCAAGTATGGGTCACAACCTGTGCAAAGGCAAGGAAGTCAGAAAGGCAATTTCTTTGGGCGGGAGGGGAGGTTTGGTCTTAGAGTCTTCTTAGAAGGCTAATAGTATGTAAAGCCTGTCTGTTCTGCATCCTTTCTATACTACTGAATGGCTGTGCCTGGCCTTCTGCTGAAATCCTGGCATTACTAAGGCTGTTTGGGAATTCTAATGATGTCTTCTCTGTCATATGTAGGGGGAGAGAAAGGCAATTCAGCTTCTTAACTCCTTTGAAATTATAATGAAATAAGTTGACCCCTTTGGAACCAACTAGGGGCTTTAGATATATAAACAATTACTCTTTTGAACAAAGGTCTTTCTAATATAAAATTAATCTGACAACTGAAAATGACACAATCTCATGTGTTTTTGTCTTTGGTGGAAATGTCTACAAATAAGGCATCTAGTCATCTACCTTTTAGTGGGCTTTGTAATGTTATCTTACAAAAATAAATGGGTTCAGTACTCATCTGCCCTGTATATTAATTTAACAATTCTCCAATCCCAAGCAAAATCTGCTGTTTGGTCAGTGATCTCATGTTGATTATTTGTGTTGAAGGTTTCCAATATATTCAAAAGACTCCTGCTGATTTGTAATAATACTGCTAGAAATGCATTTCACTTGATGGTTTTCAATGCAGTAAATAGTATTAAATCTATGTTTGTTTCCTTAAGGCTGTAAAAATATCAATATGAAAAGATTTCAAGTTTGAAGATGTGGCAAGGGGATACATTGGGTGATATAGGTGATATAAAAAAAAAACAAAAACAAATGACAATTCCCAGATAAGTAAGTGTAAAATATATAGGAAGAGAATGAGCATTTATTAAGTGCCTACTTTGTATCAGCTACAATGCCAAGAATTTTACAAATATCTCATTGGATCCTCCAAATAACCCTGTGACGTAGATTCTATTATTATCCTCACTTTACAGTTGAGGAAACTAAGGCCAACAGATTAAGTGACTTGCTTAGGGTCACATAGTGTGTCTGAGGCTGGAGACTCCATACTTTATCCATAGTGCCACCTACCTTCCTCTTATATACAAAGTAATTTGTGGCACAGAAAATATTTTTTTTCATGAAATATAGAGGCCAAGGTATGTACTGTGTTCAGTCCTAGGTACCACATTTTAGGGAGGTATGTGTCTCTGGAGAGAGTCCAAATTAAAGTAACCAAGATAGTGAAGGACCTCAAAGTCATAGGAGATCTGAAGAAGGAAATATGGATGTTGAGGGGGGCAGAGTCAAGATGGCAGAGTAGAAACAGCTCTTCTGCACAGCTCTTGCTCCCAACACCTCCAAATTTATATAAAAGGGGACTCTGATCAACCTCTGGAGCTCCAGAACCCACAAAATGACACGGAGAAGATAACCTCCCGCAGAGGACAGCCCAGCAGCCTGGCAGGGAGCAGCCAGTCTGAGAGCCAAGCCCAGAGGTTTTAGCCCCAGGGCAGCCAGACCAGCAGCTGGCTGGAGGGACTCCAGAACACCAGCAGCTGTGGCGTTTCCAGAATTGCCAACACATAGATGCTAACTACAAAGTGAGAGGTTAGTGCAATATGGACTTTGGGACTCATTAGTGGGGAGAGCGTGTCGGCCTCTTTCCCTGGGGGCAAAAAGCCACTGAGAAGCTTCAGCACAGCCTCAGACACACACGGCAGCTTCAGTTCTTGGCCTATGGCCTGTAGGGGGATCCTGCGATAAATCTGGAGGGTAATCGTTCTTGCTTTACCCTTCTTGGATCTGGATTGTGGTCTGGGGTGGAGGTCTTGGGGTGTGTGACCAGCTTGCCAAAGCATGTGGAGGCTTCACAGAGGCCACCCAACTAATACCTCCGGCAGTTGGGAAAACCCCAGCATTTGGGACGGAAACTCCCCTAGCTGGTGGCAGAGTCCTACTGTGGCATCAAGCCCAAAAGTCAAGCAATTGAGTGGCAACATGCCTAGGCAAAGGAAACAAAATAAACAGAAAGATTCAACATTAGACTCCTATTTGGGGGGCAAAGAGGATCAAAGCATGGAACAGGAGTAGGACTGGGAGGTCAGAACTCCTGCACCTAAAGGCCCAAATGAAAATATGAGCTGTTTACAGGCCATAGAGGATCTTAAGAAGCAGATAAGAGAAATAGAGGAAAAATTGGGAAGAGAAATGAGAAAGATGCAAGAAAAGTATGAAATGAGAGTCAACAGCCTGACTGAGGAAAATAACTCCTTAAAAAATAGACTAACTCAAATGGCAAAAGAGGCTCAAAAAGGCAATGAGGAGAAGAATGCCTTAAAAAGGCAAATTTGCCAGATGGAAAAAGAATCTCAAAAGCTCACTGAGGAGAATCATTCCTTCAGAATTAGACTGGAATAAATGGGAGCTAGTGACTTTATGAGAAATCAAGATGCTGTTAAGCACATTCAAATAAATGAAAGAATAGAAGGCAATGTGAAATATCTTATGGGAAAAACCACTGATCTGGAAAATAGATCCAGGCGAGATCATTTAAAAATTATTGGACTACCTGAAAACCATGATCAAAGAAAGAACCTAGAAATCATCCTTCAAGAAATTCTCCAGGAAAATTGTGCTGATATTTTAAAACCAGAGGGCAAAATAGAGGTTGAAAGAATCCATTGATCACCTCCTAAAAAAGATCCCAAAAAGAAAATTCCTAGGAAATATGGATGTTGAGTATGGAGAAGAGAAGACAGAGATAGAAAGTTTTTCTCAAGTATTGGAAGGACTGACACATGAAGGGGCGGGTGGTGACTTCTTGGCCTCTCAGGCAAAACAAGAGCCATAGATAGAAGTTGCAAGGAGACAAATTAGAGCTTAATGTTAAGAAGCACTTTCTAGTAATTTGAGTTATCCAAAAGTGTGAAAAGAGATCTATCAAGACATAGTGGATTCTCCCTCACTTGAGATCATCAAGCAAAAACTGGATCACTGATGGTCAGGTGTGTTGTAGAGGGAATTCCTCTTCACACAGAGATTAGACCAGTTGATCTCTGAGATCATAGGATCATCACAGCATCATAGGCTGGAAAGGACTTTAGAGGTCACTTAATCTAATCTCCCTATTTTACAAATGAGAACACTGAGATACAGAGAAATAAAATGATTTGCCCAAAATCATACAGTTGGTAAGGAATACTGTGCCAACCTGGTACACTGGAAAAAGTACTGCCCCTATAATCAATAGACTTCATTTCAAATCCCACCTCTGACCCTTAAAACCTGTGTGACCTTAGCAAAGTTACTTCAAATCCCTGAGCCTCTCTTTCCATATCTGTCAAATGGGTAGATTGGATTGATAGCCTTCAAAGGCCCTTGTACCTTTAGAACTAAAATTCTATAATAGCTGGGATTCAAGTCTTTTAAGTCTAAGTTCTGGTCTCATCTCAACATTGTGATTCTATGAAATTATAATCCTCATGGTGCTTCATATCTGTGGGGACTCAATAGGTCTTCTTCCATTCTAGAAAGGAAAAGCATTGTGTCCTGCCAGGAATATATCAAAGGATTGAGGGAAGGGGTATTCAGTAGGCTTGCTATTTTGGGGTGGGGGTAGAGTAAAGATGGAGAGAAAAATTTGTAACTCAAAATCTTATGGAAATGAATATTAAAAATTCAAAATAAATAAATAAATTAGAAAAAAAGAATATATGAAAGGAAAAAAAAACCTTCTTCCACCCTATTTCTGAGCAGAAATACTGCCTCATGCACCTTCAAGGAAAAGAATTTTAATTAGTCCCCTTTCAAAGGAACAGAGAGGCAGCTAGGTGGTACAATGAATGGATAGAACCCTAGAACAGGAAAAAGGAAAACCCAAGCTCAAATTGAATTTCAGAAATTTATTGGCTATATGACCCTGGGCAAGTCACTTAACCTTTATCTACCTATTTCCTATAAATGGGAATAATAATGAATAACACCTACTCCCCCTTCTTTTGAAGATCAGATGAGATGATATATGTAGCACTCTCAGCACAGTGCCTGACACATAGTAGGTGCTTAATAAATGCTTGTTTTCTTCCTTCTCTGAAAGTGAACAAATTAAAGAAAGAAAATCTTGCCAGAGCTAGCATGGCAGCTAAGGGCATTGTATGCACTCAGCTATATTGCCACTTAACTTCTATACTGTTAGACTTGGCACAGGCAGGATAGCCCTAGGACCAGCCATTCAGCAATATACAAAGTGGAAGAGGGGGAGGGGGAAGAGAGGGACATAGTTCAACTCCCTGACAAACTTCTAAGAGCATCCTAAGATCAAAACCATTCTTAATGGATTTATAATAGTCTTCCAAGACAAGAGAATTAGCCTAAGTTAAAACTTTTCCATGAAAGAATTTAAGCTCCCTAAAAGCAGGGGTGGTCAGGATTGTTGGTTTTTATTTTTGTTTTTGATTAACCAGCCCTTAGCTCAGCACAGTTACTTGCACCTAGTAGGCACAATAAATATTTGTTGAATTAATTGAATGCTGATAATAATACCAATTTCAGTATGCCTATAATTTGTTGCTCTTTGACTTCATTATTCCAGAAATTAATTACCATTGCAGAGGTTATTATAAAGAAATAATTTAAATTTGGGCATAGCATACATGGACAACAAACATTGGTAGGTGAGAAAGTCCCTCTGTCCCCTCACCTACTCCCCCAAGTATCCATAATATAATAATACACTTGCCCAGTTTTCAGCTTACAGAACCCAACTGAGACATAACTAAGTTTGTATCAAATGAGGAAAAAAAACTTTAGAAAATATACCAACCAGGTATTTTTCTGAACACCAAGTCTGATCCTCTCAGCTCAGGCATAAAAATAACTGCTGGATAGACAAAAATTGGGGGGCCAGGGTTGTGGGTGTAGGTACAGTCCCATGTGAGGGTGTGAGCATTCTGAGGAAGGCCAATCAGTCCCTACAGGGATCCAGATCACAATTAGCAATTCATACAGTCTAAGGTGAAGGCCCAAGCTGGGATTGTAGGTAAAGTTGCACTATTCTCCAACTTGAGAAATGGAGTATTCTTCAGCATGAAGAGAGAACTGAGCTGAATGAAGACTTTTTTTTTCTTTAAACAAATACTTTATTAACTTCTGTTCTACATCATTCATTTCCACCAGATTTTGAGTTACAATCATTTTCCCCCCATTATTCCCCCACCCAACCTCCCAGAATAGCAGTCCCACAAGATATCGCCTCCTCCAATCTGCTCTCTCCCATACCCTCTCCCACACCCCCATTGACTCCTCCATTAGAGGAAGATGAATCCCTGTGTCCCAATGCCTGCACATCTCATCTCCCAATTATAGGCAAAAGAGTATTAACAATAGTATCTATATATATATTTGAAACATTTAATGTTACGACCTCGAATTTCAGATCCATTTCCTTCCTCCCTTGTCACCCATTCCTTCTTGGGAGATAAGTAATTCAGTATCTGTTGTACATGTCTAGCTATGCAAAACATTATCATAGTAGATATATTGTACAAGGCTGCTTATAATTCTCTCCCACTCATCCCACCCCCCACCTGGTCCATTCCCTACATGATCCTGTCCCTCTTCTATAGTGGGTACTTCCAACCTCCCCTCACCCCAAGGATGCCTCCCATCCATCATCCCTCCTCTCATTCCCCCTTCCCCCTATCCTGCTGCAGGTTGAGATATCCCATTTAGTATGTATGTCATTTTCTCCCTGAACCAAATTCAATGTGAATGTGGTTTTGCCTTTTAGCCTTCCTTATTCTCCCCCTCCTTTGCAACCACTTCCCCTTGCTTCTTCTACATGGGATAGTTTACCCTACCCTGTCTCTCCCCAACTCCTCTTGCCACTTTCCTCTCTCACCTCATAATTTCATCCCTTGAGTATTCTCCCTTCCCAACAAATTCAACCTATGCCCTCTATCCATATATAACTGTAACCATATACACACATTCACATATGTATTCATATGACCACACCCCCTTCTTCTATTATTTTCATAGTGAGAAAGATATCATCAGTCACAGATATTTCTTTTCCATATAGGAATGTAAATAGTTCAACTTTGATAAGTTCCTTTTGATTTCTTTTCCCTGATTACCTTCTCAGGCATCTCTTGCTTCTTGCATCTGGATGTCAAATTTTTCTATTCAACTCTGGTTTTTTCCTCAAGAATGCTTGAAAGTCCTCTATTCCACTGAATGACCATATTTTCCCCTGAAACAAAATACTCAGTTTTGCTGGGTAGGTAACCCTTGGGTTCATTCCCAGTTCTTTTGCCCTCTGGAATATCATATTCCATGCCCTTCGATCCCTCAGTGTAGAAGCTGCCAGGTCCTGGGCTATTTTGATTGTGTTTCCACAATATTGAAATTGTTTCTTCCTGGCTGCTTGTAGTATTTTCTCCTTGATCTGGGGATTCTGAACCTGGCTATAATATTCCTGAGAGTTTTCTTTTTGGGATCTTTTTCAGGAGGTGATCAGTGGATTCTTTCAACCTCTATTTTGCCCTCTGGGTCTAAAACATCAGGGCAATTTTCCTTGAGAATTTCTTGAAGGGTGATTTCTAGGTTCTTTCTTTGATCATGGCTTTTGAGTAGTCCAATAATTTTTAAATTGTCTCTCCTGGATCTATTTTCCAGGTCAGTGGTTTTTCCTATGAGATATTTCACATTGCCTTCTATTCTTTCATTTGTTTGGATCTGTTTAACAGCATCTTGATTTCTCATAAAGTCACTAGCTTCCATTTGCTCCAGTCTAACTCTGAAGGAATGAATATCCTCAGTGAACTTTTGAGATTCTTTTTCCATCTGGCAAATTCGACTTTTTAAGGCATTCTTCTCCTCATTGCCCTTTTGGGCCTCCTTAGCCATTTGAGTTAGTCTATTTTTTAAGGTGTTGTTTTCCTCAGTCAGGCTGTTGACCCTCATTTCATAATTTTCCTGCATCCTTCTCATTTCTCTTTCCAATTTTTCCTCCACTTCTCTTATTTGATTTTTAAAGTCCTTCTTAAGGTCCTCTATGGCCTGCAAACCCGCTCATGTTTTCCCCTGGGGCTTTTGGAGCAGGACTTCTGACCTCACAGTCCTTTTCCCGCTCTATGCCCCCAAAATAGGAGTCTAGGGTTGCATTTTTCTGTTTCCTTTGCCTTGGCATGTTGCCACTTAATTGCTTGACTTTGGGCTTGTTGCCACACTATGGCTTTAAGGCCAGATAGAGGAATTTTCGTCCCGAACGTGTGGGGGGCAACTTCCGTTTCTGGCAAGCTGTAAACCCACCCACGACTTCCACCCTAGATCACAATCCAGATCCAGGGAGGTTAAAGCAAGAGCGATTACCCCCCAAGACTGATCGCTGGATCTCCCCACGATTTGTAGGCTGGGAGCCGGAAATGCCTCTGAAAACTACACAGTGGCGTCTCCTCAGCAGCTTCTAGCCCCCAGGGGAGGGAGCTGACGCATTCCCCAAATACAGGTCCCAAAGTCCATAGGACACTAACCTCTTACTTTGTCCTAGGCAAGTCTATGTTGATAATTCTGGCGTCTCCACAGTTTCTGGTGTTCTGGGGTTCCTCCAGCCGGCTGCTGGCCCTGCCGCCCTGGGGCTAAAACCTCGGCTCACGTGGACCTGGGCTCGGCTCGGCTCCCAGACCACTGCGCTGGTCCTTCCTGCAGGGTGCTGGGCTGTCCTCAGCGGGAGGTTAGCTTCTCTGTGTCGTTCTGTGGGTGCTGGGGCTCCAGAAGATTTTCAGAGTCCTTTTTTACATAGTTTGTGGAGAATCTGGGGGCAGAGAGGCTTGGACGAGCTGTTTCTACTCCGCCATCTTGGCTCCGCCCCTGAATGAAGACTTTTATTCCATAAAGTCTATGATAGCTGAAGAAGTGTCCAGGTTATTACTGATGCTGTGTGAGTCCTCTCTAAAATAACCATCTAAAACAGCTAAGAAGAATGCTCTTAATAAACTGGAGTTACACATGTATAGAATACTAGTACATAATGTCTTACTGATCTGAATTATGGTGAGCAAGGAACTGAGGAATCGAACTATAAAGCATAAAGCAAATAAATAAATGCCATCTGAAGCAAGTGAAAATAGGTGAGCAGGAGGTGAGAAGGCCTGATGTAGAACAAAAACACATTTGTTCCTAGTACTGCAGATAAATTCCTTGAACATAGTATATCTTTGGAAAAGATTATATCTAATTCCGTCAAGGTTAGTGTCTACATGACTTCTAGTCCAAGTAATTGTCCAGTCACTTAAGTTAAAAGTGTCCCAGGGGTGTTTTAAAGATCAGTGGCAACATGAAAGATACTTTAGCTTATTTTCTACTTTGAATATGTCTCTATAAAGAATAGTGTCAGTTTAACAGAGACATGTCATTCTAGGTTGCAGGGATTTCCCCCACTCTGCTCATACCTCCAGCAGTATAAAAACATCAGTGCAATACAATACAATATCATATTAGTAATTAATCATGGACTTATTCTCCCTCTGGTGCAGAAGGAACACATCGAACCCATTTCCAACTAAAAACAAATTGGACATTATCATTTACAAGTTTACATTATTTAAGCTATATTACATATCAACTGAAAAATATTCTACTGCTTTTCCATAGTTAGAAAAATCCAACATTCCCCCCTAGGCATGGTGATTGTAAATAGCGGTTCTTGCAAATATATTCATCAATAAATAGAAACATTTCACTTTCTGAAATAGTTCTTTTTATTAAAACGTATGCTAAGAGAAAAAATGGAGAAAATGGTAGGGTTTTCCTTTTTTACCATGCTATTTCTAGGGCCATGAAATCAACAGCATATACAAAATAGATATAAATCATTATATAGAGATTTGCTATTGATTTTAATAAGTGACCAGTATTTGGCAACTATTGCATAGTGGATAAGGCACTAGACTCAGAGTGAACTGAGACATGAGTTCTGCTTCATACACTTCCTAGCTATGCTGGACAAATTGCTAAAACTCTCTGAGGCTCTCCTCATTTGTAAAGCTAATAATGGTGAGAGCATCAACCTATCGTGGTTGTCTGAGCATCAAATTAGCTAACATATGTAAAGTGATGCAAAACTGTTGGTTATGATTACAAGAGAGACAGAATTTGTATCAGACGTACAAAGAAACCATCTCTATGTGGTCCCTGGCAAGTCTTTTTAGACTTTAAGCCAGAGAATCTTCCTAATGTCCATGAACTTTTTTTAAATATCTGATAACTATTTCAATATCATTGGTTTCTTTTGTAATCCTAAGGTTGTTTTTTTTTTATGCATTTAAAAGCATTATTCTGAGAAGGGATAGATAGGATTCATCAGACTGCCAAAGTGGTCTGTGACACATTTAAAAAAAAAAGATTAAGAAATCCTGTCTTAGGGGTAACAAGCTATTCTTGAACTGTGAAAGGGGTGCCTGAGTTCTAATGTAGTTACAATTATCCCTTCCACATTGTGACTTTCCCCATCACGGTTTCAATATGACACAAGTCGGCCTGAAAAATTACTGTAAATATGAATTGGGAGGAGTTTTGCAGAAACTACAGGTGACATGTGAAGGCCAGCAGATGACACAGAAAAAGTTTAGAAATGCAGAAAAACATAGAATATGCCAATAACCAAATACTTAACCCAAATTTTACAATAAGGTATAATAAATACCTCATTTAAAAAATGAAAAAAAAAAATCAGACTTCTCCGGTACAAAGTGAGAACCAAAAAAATTTATACAGATATGTGGAAGGGATAACTATTTATGTTTTTTGGTTCTCTCCTGGGCCCTCTTCCCTTCTTCTTCTATACTATTTTACCTAATGATCTCACCAGTTCCCATGGATTCAATTTTCATCTCAATGCTGATAATTTTCAAATATACTTATCCAGCCATAACCTATCTGCAGACCTCCAGTCTCCCATCTCCAACTGTGGATTGAACATCTCAAACTGGATGTCTTGTGGACAGCTTAAACTAAACATGCCCAAAAACAAACTCTTTCCACCCCCTCCCTTCCCCACTCTCTTCTCTTCCTAACTTCCTTATTACTCTTGAACTTCCTTATTACTCTTACATCCTCCCAGTTATTTACCATCTTCTTTCTTCTAATACTGCTACAATCCTAGTTTAGGCCCTCATCAAGTTTTCTAGTCATGTGAAAATGTATTATTTTAAATGCAAATGACTGAAGTGAAATGAACTTTCCAAGTAATAACTTACAGTGCCATAGAACAAAATGTTTCGATATAGGCCTTAATTGGCACAGAAAAAGCAAATTCTCTGTGAATGCATATGTGCACAGACGTGTATTTCTCAACCAGAGGAATTGGATTTCAAGGCCTCTGGAAGCCTACTCAGTTGAAAATTTGCTCCCAATTATTTCTCTCAACAGAACCTGAATATATCACGAACCACCATGACCTACCTCCTGCTACTTGACTTCTAGAAAGGCATCAGGTACAATGTGATATTATATCTGACATTAGCAAATACCCCTAAAAAAACAAAAATATGTCCTTCCAGGTGACTAAGCAGTGGGGTGAAACTGTAGCAAGGATCCATTAGGGAATAAGGTTCTTAAAGAGAAGAAAAAGTTCGGCATTCTCTTTCACACTAAATCACAAAATCACGGAACTTAAAATTGAAAAGAACCTTGGTGGTTACTAAGTCCGAGCTTTTTGTGCCCTTTGGACTTGTATGGCTGTGTAAAGGCCACACACACACACACACACACAGCCCCTGAAGACAGAAGATATTCTACCATTGGGAAATTGGGTCTTTGTCTTTTAGTAGTACAGGAATATTAACTTGTGCACATAAAATATGAAGGAAAATTGTCAACATTGGTACTAATTTTAAATCTAGTAATACCCCTAGTAAAGTATTGGGGGGGGGTTATTTTAACTTTTTTCTAAAAGAACTTTTCCAAAAACTTCATAACTAGAGGTATAAGTAATATGACATGCAGTGAAGTTTTTCAGGATATCAGGTAAGAGGGATTATAATAAGAAAAACCACTCATTACTTATACTTCTAACCACCAGGCATATTCATGAGCAAGTTCAGGCTCTGGTAGCTTTAGTATGTTGCTAGATGGTAACTCTATGGTAATCATACCTAGTCAGTCAAAGCCCTCTAGATAGGTTAATAGCCTATTCGTGGAAGTCCTTATTTTCCCCAATTGCCCAGTAGTTAGGTCTTGAAGCCTGCAAGAAGTCTGAATCAGCATTGTTTTGTTTTGTTTTGTTTTTCCTCATAGTACACTGCTTTATTGCTGACTGTCTTTTTCACAAAAGAGAAAGAAGTAATAGGCCTAGATTTCACACTAGGATTCAGGCGTTACTGCAAGGTTTTTCAGAAGATAACACTGGCTTTCTCTCCATCTGTTTTGGAAATTATTTCTAACATGCTTTGTGTTTCCCTTTCCTAAACAGTAAAATGCTAATGTGCTTTCCCTTTCTTAAACTATATGTGTTATGTGACTGTGAACTTATGATTCATCCACTCTCCATGTCTTACCCCTTGACTATGAAGATTGAGAAGTGTCTTCTTTTCCTCTTAAAGTTATTAGATTACCATCCTGTGTGAGCAGCAAACTAGGGAACAACGCTTCCCCAGAGTCTGTCCCTTAATACATGAGAGAATCACCCTGACAACTATCTACACCCCACTTAACAGGTCATCTTAAAAAGTACTCAATCAGATTTATTCTTTATCAGTAAATTTTATTAGAGTTTATACTACTTAATAGTTATTATATCATTTTATTTCTATTGTATGCTATTATATACTTGTACATGTATTCTAGCACTGAACCATAAACTCCTTGAGGATAAAAGGCCAGGTTAAAAAAAATAATTTTCCTCTCTCTCAGCATCTAAAAGAATAGTGAATATGGAAGGAAGGAAGGAGGGAGGGAAGAAGGGAAAAAGGAACATTTGATAATTGGGATAAAGATAAGAAAAGAAGCAACCATGGAGTAGTTGAAGTAGGGAAATATGTTAGCAAGGAGAAGGGCAAAAGAGTGCATAGAAAGTATGCTGGGAAAGAAGGCAAACCACTGACTTCACAGTTTTACCTAAGGTAAACCCTGTTTACCTTTAATTGGGTACAGAGAAATAGCTTTTCACAGGAACATTTTTGTTATGCAGCTGCAAATACAGGCTTACTATTTTGAATTATTAATGAATATTTTTGTTTGGTTTTTAAGATGGCTAACTTCATAAAACAAAGCCTCTCTCTTAGGGTATTCAGTGACTGAAGTATTACCACAGTATGGAAGAGAAGAGAAAAACTAAAAATAGAACTCAATTAAGGGAAAGCAATACTAATTGCAATTATTTATATGAACTTGCTTATCACCAGTGCCTAATTGTCATGTTCCATAATGCTGATTATGTATAGCACTGACAATGTGACATATTATTTTTATATGTTTTCAATTATGATAAAGTTATGCATGTAATGAAAATAAGTCCACAAATCAATACCATAAAAGCTAGTCTCATTATTTTATCATCACACTTCATTCTGGTTCCCTAGTTTGCTGCTCACATAGGATGGTAATCTCATAACTTTAAGAAATGAAAGGGAGCATTAATGGTTCCCTCCTCCTATGGCCAAGCTGGGGGCCACAATTTAGGAAATAATGTTCCAAGACTCATACTGAGCAGTCACTGGTCTAAGGAAGAGAGAGAAGGAGAGAGAGAAAGAGAGAGAGAGAGAGAGAGAGAGAGAGAGAGAGAGAGAGAGAGAGACTATTTGAAGGAAGGTTATCTAGTGTTCTCCCCATCACTTCAAGCAACTTGGTTTTTGCTTCTTGAAATCCTGTTGGAATGTATAAGGTAGCTTTAAAAAACCTGAGAAGTATCATCAAAATAATTATTGATTTAGTATTTAAAAGCAACTTTCCTCCAAACTTCATCTTTTCATGAGTATTTTCCCTCATCAAGATCTTCCTCAAACCTACATTTTAAGGGGAAAAAATCAAGAAGAAATGTTACTCATTGAAGAACAAGAAATGGCAAAAGATTATCCCATGAGGGATATCAATGAGGTCAAAGATCAAAAGCTAAATCAAAAAGAAAGGGAAATGTGCTTAGTTTTCATATAATGTCAAAATGCACAAAAATCTCGTGATTCTTGTTCCTCCCCCACCCCTTGTAATCCCTAAATGTATTCTTTTACACTGCTGCTATGAAGTTGGAAAAATTTATTTTCCCCAACTCCCAAGATTGATAATCACCATGCCAAGGATCCATTGAACTATGTTACGTAATAATTTCACACAAATGCAAAAATGTTGATAATGTTGATTACATTAAATTTAAAAGATTTTCCACAAACAAAACCAATGCAAACAAGATTAGAAGGAAAGTAGAAAGTTGAGAAATGATTTTTTACAGTCAGTGCTTCTGATAAAGGCCTCATTTCTCAAATTTATAGAGAATTGAGTCAAATCTATAAGACTACAAGTCATTCCCCAATTGATAAATGGTCAAAGGATATGAACAGGCAATTTTCAGAGGAAGAAATTAAAACTATCTATAATCATATGAAAAATCACTATTGATTAGAAAAACAAAAATTAAAACAGCTTTGAGGTACCACCTCACACCTATCAGACTGGTTAATATGACAGAAAAGGAAAATGATAAATGTTGGAGATGTGGGAAAATTGGAACAGTAATGCATTGTTGGTGGAGTTGTGAACTGAGAGAGCAATTTGGAAGGATGGCAACCAAACCCTTTGATCCAGTAATATCACTACTAGGTCTGTATCCCAAAGAGATCAGTAAAAAAGGGGAAAGGACCCACATGTACAAAAATATTTATTGCAGCTCTTTCTGTGGTGATAAAAAATTAGAAATTGAGGGGAATCCTATCAATTAGGGAATGACTGACCAAGTTGTGGTAAATGAATGTAACGGTATGCTATTGTGTTATAAAAATTGATGAGCAGGCAAATTTCAGAAAAACCTGGAAAGACTTAGCATGAGCTGATGCTGAATTAGGTGAACAGAGCCAAGAAAACATTGTACACAGGAACAGCAACATTGTATAATAGTTAATTATCATAGATTTAGCTCTTTTCAGCTATGCAATGATCCAAGACAATTCCAAAAGATTCAGTGATGGAAAATGCTAATGACAGCCAGAGAAAGAACTATGGAATCTGAATGCAGATCTAAACATACTATTTTCACTTCTTTTTGTTCTTTGTTTTTTTTTCTTTCCTGTGGTTTTCCCTTTTGTTCTGAATCTTCTTCCATAGCATGACTAATGTGGAAATATGCTTAACATGATTGTACATGTATAATCTACGTGAGATTACTTGCTATCTTGGAGAAGAGGAAGAAAAATTTGGAACTCAAAATTTTACTGAAATGCATGTTGAAAATTATCTTTACATGTAATGGGAAATAAATATCTTTTCAAAAAATAATAATTTTACATAGAACTCACACTTGTTGTTTAGTCATTTTCAGTCATATCTGATTCTTCGTGCATTTGGGATTTTCTTGGCAAAGATACTGGAATTTTGCCATGTCCTTCTCCAGCTCATTTTACAAATGAAGAAACTGAAGTGAACTGGGTTAAGTGACTTGCCCAGGGTCAGACATCTAGTAACTGTCTGAGGCTAGATTTGAACTCAGGAAGATGAGTCTTCCAGACCCCAAGCCCAGTACTTTATCCATTGTACCACCTAGCTGTCCTAGAACTTACACTATACAACAAGATTGCAGAGATGCTGGAATAGGAGAGTCTGTGTCACTGCACAATATTTTATGGGGTTCTTTTTAGTATCAGTTTTCCTGTCCTGTCTCCTTGACATTGGACAGTTAAGACACTTTTGTCCAGAGAAGGGGGAATGGATAGAAACCTAAAGATTCACTGATGAATA
>WOXC01000906.1:0-164517 GCA_011680675.1 Gymnobelideus leadbeateri
GAGATATTTCACATTGCCTCTGTTCTTTCATATGTTTGGATCCGTTTAATAGCATCTTGATTTCTCATAAAATCACTAGCTTCCATTTGTTCTAGTCTTAATTCTGAATGAATGATTCTCCTCAGTGAGCTTTTGAGATTCTTTTTCCATCTGGCAAATTTGGCTTTTCAAGGCATTCTTATCCTCATTGCCTTTTTGAGCCTCTTTTGCCATTTGAGTTAACATGTTTTTAAGGTGTTATTTTCCTCAATCAGGCTGTTGACTCTCCTTTCATAATTTTCTTCCATTGTTCTCATTTCTCTCCCCAATTTTTCCTCCACTTCTCTTATCTGCTTCTTAAGGTCCTCTATGGCCTATAACCAGCTTGTATTTTTCTTGGAGGTTTTTGGTGCAGTACTTCTGACTTTATTGTCTTCCTCCTGTTCCATGGTTTGATCCTTTTTGTCACCAAAGTAGGAGTGTAAAGTTGGGGTACTCTGTTTATTTTGCTTCCTTTGCCTACTCATGTTGCCGCTCAGTCACTTGACCCCTGGGCTTTTTTGCCACAGTAGGACTCGGCCACTAGACAGGGGAGCTTCCATCCCAAATGCTGGGGTTTTCTCAGCTGCCAGAGGTATTAGTTGGGTGCCTTCTCTGCATCCTCCACACGCTCTGGCAAGCTGGTCACACACCCCAAGACCTCCACCCCAGACCGCAATCCAGATCCAAGAATGTTAAAGCAAGAGTACTTATCCCCCAGTCTGATTGCCTGGTCCCCCCACAGTCTGAAAGGCCAGGAAGTGAAGCTGCAATATGGTGCTGGCTGCTCTGAATCATTTCAGAGGCTTCTTGCCCCGGGGGCAAAAGCCACTCACTCCAAATTACTGGTCCCAAAGTCCATACTGCACTGACCTCTCACTTTGTCCTTGGCATCTATGTGTTGATAATCCTGGAAATGCTACAGCTGCTGGTGACCTGAAGTCCCTCTAGCCCGTTGCTGGCCAGGTGGCCCTGAGGCTAAAACCTCAGGCTTGGTAAGGGTTTGGGTCGGCTCCCAGAGCATTGAGCTAGCCATTCCCTGCTGGGCTGCTGGGCTGTCCTCAGTAGGAGCTTAGCTTCTCTGTGTCATTTTCCAGGTTCTGTAGTTCCAAAGTTTATTCAGAGTCCTCTTTTACATATATTGGCAGGGTGGGAGCTGGAGCTGTGTGGAAGTCCTGTTTCTACGCCGCCATCTTGACCAGGAATTTTTTTCCTAAAATCTTTTATGCTAAAATCTGAATCTTGTACTTGTTTCTATCTATCACAAAGTACTTTTCTAGGCTGGTCTCCTGTATCAGTTGTCAAGTGCTTAATGAATGCAAAGTTGCTTTAATATTTGCCTAAGGAAAATACAATTAAGAAAGTCAGTTCTAAAGAGAAATCACTTAATTCTTTTCAAAGCAAAATGGAAGTGTTGGGATTGAGTTTTTTTTTCTTTCTTCATTTCATTACTCTCCATTAGCATAGATAATTGAAAGTTGATTATTGTAGCAAATGTAATTAGGATTCAGCCAATGCAGAAAACTGGCTGTTGATGCTGCCTGTATTTTGTTTTTTAAGAGGGAGAAATATTTGTGAAATTTGTAGAACAGGGGAACTGGGACTGGGACTTTCGATTTTCTTTGGGTACTTACCACTGAACCTAATGGACAAAAAGAGTGAAGCAACAAGAAAACCAACCAAAAGAAGAGGTAAAAAATTTTAGTTTTTCTTTTAATTAGAAAATCTTGAATTAAATTTCACTCACATCATTAAGTAATGAGATAATTGGCATTTAGGCAACAATGAGACATTTTATCAAGTCAGAATTTTATTATAATAAGATCATAGGAATAAATGGATATTAATGTTCTTCTAAATTTATGTTCCACCTAATCTGGAAATCCTTTATCCAGTCTTTTTTAATCCATCAATTGATAAATCAGCATTTATTAAGTACTGTGATACTCACTGATAGTTAAAAAAAAGAGAAAGAGAAAAAAGATACAAAGGATAGTCCTTACCCTCAGGGAGCTTACAATATGATCATGGAGACAACATGCAAATATATACAAAGCAAGCTACACACAGGATAAATAGGAAGTAATAGGAAATGACTTGCATTATGCAGTTGAAAGAATGAGGAATAGAAGTTGGAAAACCTGCATTCAAGCCCTGATTATACCACTGTCTGATCCTAGACAAGCTATTCATTTTCTTTGAACCTCACTTTTCTCATCTGTAAAGCGGGGCAGGGGGACAGGTTGGTGTGGGGGTGGGGTGGAACCTGCCTGCCCTGAATACTTAACAGGAATATTGTAAGGATAAAATGAGAAACTCAAATATACTTTGAGAATTAAGTACTAACAAGAGAAAGTAATAATAAGGATGTTTGGGAGATTGTAAACCTAAAGAATTGAACTTGAAAATTTAAACTCTATGGACTAAAAGAGTAATAAAAAATCATGAATGATAAGTTAAAAAAAGAAAGAAATCTTCTATATTACTGCAATGTTGATCCATTGAGAAATCTTTGATGCCTTCTATTGTTTACTGTTTCTACTAAAGCAAATCAGAATCCTAACATGTTTAAGTACATTGTCTTCATGAATTGGTGCATCAGAAACAATTTCTACTTGGTTAACAAACTGATTTGCCACTTGGGGATAAAGCTATCTTAATTAGAGTTATCTCTGTACAAAAGAAAGAGTCCACTGAAAGGCCCATGCTCAAAACCTTTCCAGGTTAACTCGACCAAAAACTTATATCCTGTTGGCATAATCTTTGAGAACTCTGGGTCTCCTTCATGTCAAAAAGTAACCAAGGACAGCTGTAGTGGAGAATCATTCTTTCAAATATTATAAATTGTAATCTATTGATTTAGAATGTCACAAGATCAATAGTTCCTAAGAAGACTTTTTAATGGGTTGGTTACCTTTCTAGTGTTCAATTGGAAAATTAGATTTTAGTGATCATATTATCACAGTTTCAATATGTGGATTTTAATGTTCACTTATAAAGTAAATTCAAATCTCTGATTAAAAAAAGAAAAAAAAAGATACGTTGTAATGTTAGAAGAGATGAAAGCAAGTGCCTCTCTCATCCTGTATCCCTGCAATTTCTATTGCGTCTTCCAAGATGAGTTTCCCTTGATATCATTGTCTCATTAGTTCCTTCTGTTGCAGAATGAAAAATCAATCTGTCATGAGATACAATAATATTTATTATCACAGTACAGTAATTCCTATCCAGTAACTGGAAATTGCAGTTAGAGTCACTATCATTTCACATTACTTTTGAGTTGATCCCTGGACCATTATTGTATACTATTTCTTTAGGGGAAAAACAAAACAAAACAAACAAAATAAAGTAAAAACAAAAGAGAGACTATATATGAAGTAACAGATTAAAAACAGCTCATTATTATTTTTGAACAACACATATAGAATGATGAACAACACATATAGATTTTGCACAGGATTTGCTAGTCCTTCATTTTATGTATTTGCATATTTCACTTACTGAAAGACATAGAATTCTGATCTCCTGAGTTGAGAGTTGAGCAAGTACTAAAGCCAGTGTTTCCCCAGATTACACACCTGGTTAAGTCAGTTTTATGTAAGTGAAATTTATGTATGTTTTATGTGTAAAATATATACACAAATCTCATTTGCATATATTCATAATGCATGGATTCATGCATACATGCAACTTTTTACTGGTTATCAATCCTACCCATTGAACTTTTGTAATGCTTGTTTCTATGCATAATCAGTGCAGTTTATTCTAGCCCATCTCACAGATTCGGAAACTACTGATGTTGGAGCTGTATTTAAAAAAAACAACACAACTTTATTTCAGTGAATAAATCTAACATTTTTGTCCTGTGTTTTTTTCCCCTTATAAAATACTCAATGACATGAGTAAAAGTTTTTGATCATTGAAACTTCTTGATGTAATTTGTAAAATTTTGAATAATCATATGAAAATTCAATCAAAATAAAATCCATAATAACAGAAGGTTTAAAAACAACAGAGCAAAATTTATGAAAAAAATTAACATAAGGAGTGTCTCAGGGAAAGCCATCAACATGGTGAAAAGACACAAAACAGTACCCCTGAAATACACATTTATTAAGTTCCTTTTATATGCAAGGCATTATATGAGATACTGCAGATAAAAGAAGCAAAATGCAAACAACAAACCATTCTTAATTACAAAGCTATGTGCAGTAGTACCCTTGTTTATGATGAATTTACAATCAAATAGGGAACAAAACAGTAGAATTAATAAATGATAAAAGAAAAAAAAGTCTAAAATCTGAAAAAAAATGTTACTAAAACTTAGAGTATGTAGAGAATACTTTTGGTGGGGAGGAGTCACAAGGATGAGAGGAAGCAGAGAAACATAGGCATATTTAATTAGCAGTATGGTGGATAGGTTACTGACTCTGGAGTCAGGAAGATCTGTATTCAAAACAGACCCAACACAATTACTAGCTGTGTGGTCCTGGACAAGTTGCTTAACCTCTATCAGTCTCAGTTTCCTCCTCTGAACAAATGTGAATAATAATAGCACCCACCTTTGAAAGATTGTTGTGAGAATTAAATGAGATAATAATGTTTGACACTGAGTTCTTAATAAATGCTCATTTCCTTTCTTTTCCCTCTAACACTTAGGAGATAGAAAACCTAAGGAGCAAAAGAGAACACAATACATTGGAATGACCCCATAAGCTAGTAAATTTAGCTATAAAGCAAATATTTATAAAAATGATTTCTTTATTGCTACTGGTGTTATATTCTACTGAAAAAATTCTCAAGACACTGAAATGAATGGGTTGACCTGTAACTTCATTACAACCTTAAAATTCTATAAATCCCATATTTTTTTTTTAAAAAGCAATTGGGGTTAAGTAACTTGCTCAAGGTTACACAGCTAGTCATTAAATCCCATATTTTTGATAAGGAATAGGTTAAAGTGATAACCTCTACTAGGGCTGGGTATCTTAATTCACCAGAAGAGATATGTTGTCTAGTGAGGTCTAGGATAGTAGTAGTAGCAGTAGTAAGAAAATGCTAATAACAATAGCAGCAATCACTTTTACTTGCTTAGCCACTCACATAAATCATACAGAACAACCCTAGAGGGCAACTTTCTGATATTCAGGATTAATTGGATTCTATGGATTAGTAAACTAAGACTAGGAAAGTTTGAGTGTCTTGCCCTTGGTCACATAATTAGTAAATATCAAAGTCAAGATTTGGCTCAACATTTTCTTGTTTTAATCTTCAATCCCAGGATTCTGTCCAACACTTCATGTTGTTTCTTGTAGTCACTTTTCAATATTTACTGAGAATAGTGAAAGGACAGAAGGAGTCAAGTTTTTATTTTTAAACAACAATAAATGGAACAACACAGTTATTAACATAACTAAAAAAAACAATTGAAATCAACAATAGCAACAACAAAAAAAGGAGCAAAACAGGATATTACGACAATTTTAAATGACTATAGAGTGAATAATCAGGAAAGCCAAATCAGTCATACATCTCCAAAGACATCCTTAGGTAGATAAAGGATATATCCAAATAAACTAAGATATAATCGCCAACATTAAGAAAACCTCAAGACCACTTGGAAGAAGCCAAAAAAAAAAAAAAACCCCAACAAAAAAAACAAATGAGGAATATACATAAGAATTTCTGATCTGAACTACAGAATAAATCTTTGTCAAAAGGAGCTACCTAATTCCTTAAGATAAAAGCCTTGAGTACTGTAAAAACAAAAGTAAATACATAAACCAGTCTTTTACTTCTTCCCTTGGATTAATTGAAAATTAATGTCTAGAATTTCTTTCAAAAAGAGACACATGTATATAATTCAGTTTTTGTCCTAGAGTTGTTTTCTTATTTATTTAAATCTATAAACATGAGTTTTTATTGTTAGGTTGTTTGAGGGGATATTAATATACTTATTGAAATCCTCTAAGATAAACAAAGGAATTGAGATGGAGATGGAGAAAGTGAAAAGCTATCTTTCATATAGCATTTCCTATGTCCCAGGCACTGTGCCAAACACTTTATAGACCTGATCTCATTTGATCCTCACCACAAACTTGGGTGGTAGGTGTTATTATCATCCTTTTCCAACTGAGGAAACTGAGGCAGATAGCAGTTAAATGACCTGCTAGTAAGTGTATGGACAGCTAAGCAGCACAATGGATAGAGTACTGGACCTAGAGTCAAGGCTTAGCTTCTTGACTTCAAATTCTGGTTCAGACATTTACTAGCTGTGTGACCCTGGACAAGTCATTAAACTCTGTCTCAGTTTCCTCATCTATTAGATGAGCTGGAGAAAATGACAAACTACTCCCATATCTTTGCCAACAAAGCCACAAAGAACATCACAAAGTGAGACGTGACTGTACAATCCCCTTACTTCCCTATCTGATTCTTGATCCCACTAACCACAGTGGCTGTGATTGGTATCTTAAGTATTGCACTGATTTTCCCTACTCTCCCCTTCAGGTTTGACCATCTTAACTCCCTACATAATAAATTCCAGAAGTCCTACCAGTTCTGGGATCAAGTATAAACTCTTGTGAGTAACACAAGGCACTTAAAAAAACTGTGGATTGATTGATTAAGAATAATTATTATAAAGGAATGATCTAGGAACAATAAAACAAGCTATTAATTAAATGAGAGCTTTCAAATAGAGACACTCAGGGAGCATCCCATATTAAATATGGAATGTTTTGGGAAAAAACATATTCAATACCCCTTGATAGGTAAAATAATGGCTGAATATGCCACATTAACTATTTGGGTTTTCAGGGCAATAAAATCCTGATGAATTTATTTACTATTAATTTGGTTTTGACCTGTACCTCTAAGTGTGCTATATTCTGCTATAATTGACTATGAATTAAAACTTCTATTTCAAATACATGATCAGACTAAAATCCTAAATTGTCAGTTTCCTATAGCCTCTAACAGGCTTGAGATTTGTTGTTTTCTTTTCCATCTCTGATATTCTTTGCCTCTCTCTCCTGTCTCATTCAATCCATCTCTATCTTTTCCTCTTATCTTCTTCCTAAGATTTCTACTATTATTTCTTATAATAAAAGGTATTTTATGGATATTTTACTTCCTATTTTTTATCCCCATTTTCTTTCAGTCCCTCTTTATATTTTCTCTAATGCTACTTAATTAAGGAAGACCATGGCATAATAACCAGAGAAGCTACAGATATGATCCATACAACTCTAACATTGATTTTTAATGTTCACCATTTCATAAAGAAAAATTTCCAGTAAAATTCAGGGTTTAGCTTGATGAGTAAATTCTCAGTGGTTTGGGAAAAGCATAACCATCCACTTAATTAACAGCTGTATCCACATTTCCCATTCAATTTTAAACTATATAAACCTGACTTGCCATTAAAGAAGAGGGAAGTGAATTAATTAGTGGTCATCTCTTGTAATTTTAGCTGGATTGGCACAAGTTGTTGCATGCAAATATAATCTTTAATGAAGCAGGATATCTAGGCACTCCTATAAAATCCAGTAGGCAAAGTCTAAAGATGAAACCCACTGGGGCCCTTTGATCTATGTATGGCAAAGGCATGTCCCAGGAGGTAATGCAGAATTTGCCATGCATAAGCTGCTGCTGACCTTGGGTCAGACAGTTGCCATCACCCAGCCCACTGTGGTTTACAATTCCTAAGACCTCAGGAGTAATATACTTAGGGCAATACACAGACATTTTCAAAAACATAAACACAGAATACAGAATAAACAACCCAGGTTGTTATTTCTCTGAGTTACATAGCTTCTATTCTGTTCTTTCCTGACTTTCCCTTTTTTTAATACAATTATTTTGAAGTAGCATAACAATGTCTTGTTCAGGAACATCAAAGGGGAAGTGCTAGCACCCCCTATTTTTATGTCATTCATTGTTTCATATAGGAAGAATTTATTAAGTATCTACTATGGATACAAAGATTAAAATATAAAAATCTATATAGAATATAGACTAGAAATACCTATAACTGAAAGTCATTCCCCAATAGATATGTGGCCAAAGGACATGATACTCAGTTGAACACTCAGTACCTCAGTGGAAGAATGCTCAGTAGAAGAATTACAATTAATAACCATAAGAAATGATATTCCATGTCACGAATAACAGGAATGCAAATCAAATGCATCTCATTCACATCTGGAAAATTAGCAAAGATGATCAAAATGGGACTTGTTAATGCTGGAGAGTGGTTGTGGGAATATAGGCACATTATTGTAATAGTTGTTGAAGCTGTCCATTGGTAAAGTCATTCTAGAAAGGGATTTGAAAGTATGTGAACATAATGGCTAAAATGTTCATGTTCTTTAACGTAGAGATTCCATTGATAAACATGCTCTAAGTAAATAAATTGGAGTAAATATACCCTGAGAAGATCATTGACAAATTAAAAAGAAAAAAACACCTTTTCCATCAGCAGAAGACAAGAAACAAATAGATACTCATCGACTGGGGAATGTTTAAGCAAACTGTGGTACATCAACATACTGAGATATTATTGTGTTGTAAAAAAATAGAAAATATAATGAATATGGAAAATCATGGAAAGACTTAGTTGGACCAATTCAAAGTAAAGTAAGTGAAGCCAAGAAAACAAAATATATAATGACCACAAAATATATAATGACCAAAATATATAATGGAAATGGAAAGAACAACTACAAAACAACTGAAATTAAATATTTCAAAGCTGCAAAGAACAACCTTGGGTCCAAAGGGGAAAATATGTAAACATTTATCTCTTAGCTTACTTGAAGGGATGGGGAGGTAGGGGATATGAACATTAGTGTGAAACATCACACATTTTAAGACTTTTTTTTCACTGCATTGATTAGTTGTGTTGATTGCTGGTTTTCAAGGAAGATCTATATGCTAACCTTAAAAATATTAAAAACACTTATTTGTTTCTGGTTCTTATGTCCTATAATCATTTAATGAATCTGTAATTGCCTCAATTTTGGTTCTTCTCCCAACAATCCAAATCACAATGGATCCATGTTTCCCCATCTGGTATTTCCTCCATTTCTGTTTACAAATCTGTAACATATTGTCCACCTGAGGCCTTTCCTCATATTCTCTTATTGTGTGGCTACCAGTAGAGAATGTAATCTATCCATCTTTTATCCTTGATTCTTGCTCTTTGACTCACCCATTTTTTAAAAAGTTTGATTGATTTCTCTGATGACATCACTGCTTCTCCAATACCTTACTGTGGAATGATGGTCCCGTTGTTTACAGAAAGGTTATATCAATAGAAGGAAAGCTTGATGGGTTCTATCTTCCCTGGTATATTAAGAGTTTACGAGCCTTGTATTAGCAACAACAGAAGACAATATGGTGTAGTGGAAAGATCACTGTCAGAAGTCCTGAGTTCATATCCAGTCTCTGATGCTCACTGTCTGTGTGATCCTGCACATATCCCTTAACCTCTCTGAGTCCCAGTTTACTTATCTGAAAGTAGATGGAGGAGGGGAGGAATACCTTACCAGAGTAAGTGAAGCCAAGAAAACATGGTCCCCTCAAGCTCTATATATTATTTACACACACATTCTTTGATGATTTATTTTGCCTACGTATTACCAGTATTTAAGAAAACAATATGTGACCACCAAAAAGGTTTGGGGAAAAATATTGATGTGACTTTGCTCCATGATGTTTGGGCATAGTGCAAACCAGTTTTGTGACCTTAAGCTAATCCCTTCTCCAAAAGATGGTAGAAATAGAAAGGATTGACTTGGATGACCTCTAAAGTTGTTTCCAGCTCTAGAATTCTATGAATCAATGACTTTATTCATATTGATGTAGTTTTATACCATCACCTAAAACCTTTGTGAATAGTGCCCAATATTTAAACACATTTTTTGGAAAATTATAAAATATTCAAGGGCAGTAACATTGGTTCCCTTGAGGATATTCCTTTTTTCCCTATTATTTGCATCCTGGTCGTGTAGTGAATTTAAAATGTGATTTCCATAGGCTGAGATCTGTATTTCTAAAAAGAACTCTGAGGGTGTGCTCCCTGTAGTACCTAGCACCTGACACTAAATATTGACACAAGAATTCACATTAAATAACATTCACTAACATGGAGACAAGAATATCCTTTCTGACAGTGGGTCAATGCCCATTTTTCTCATTATATTGAACAGTTTTAAACACAAAGATGAAATCTGTTGAGGAATACTGGCGATTGGGTGCATCCATTACAATCTTTATCTTTCAATGATATTATAGGAAAGTTAAATGGCATCAAAGATCCTACTTTTAAAATAAATATCATAGGAAGGTAATATTGTTAAGGAGAATGCCTCTTTGCTTTGCCAACAAGACTTGGTTCATAGTTCAAACAAGATAACATATGCCAAGTGTTTTACAAAGCTTAAAATGTTATAGGATTCATAAGGAGCTCAAGCTGGCTCACCTCTCTCCCTACTCCACTCACTCTAAGGACTTCACCTGAGCTCAGTTGTCTTCCCAGAGTGTACAAAACTCTTCTTGAAGGCTTTCCTCTCTTCCAAGAACACCATTTCATGAAGGACCCAAGCCATGTTCTATTTACTCCCAGCTAGACTCCTTCTGGATACCCTTCCTTTCTTCCTCACCTCTTTCCCAATTTGCCATTATATATTGTCCACCCCCTTTCTTCCATTAGAATGCAACCTCATCTATGCATAAGACTGTCTTATTTATATCCCTGTTATTTCTATATTATTTATATTTCTAGTGCCTAGCATAATATCTGGCACATAGTGAGTGGTTAATGACTTTTTATATATTTCACATAATTATTTCTGTTGGTATGCTTATTTGTGTATGTTTTTGTGTGTGTTTATTCAAATTTATGTGGCAGGCACTGTGCTAAGTGCTGGGGATACAAAAAAGAGACCAAAGATGATCCCTGACCTCAAGGGGCTTACAAATTTTTTTTGGGGGGGAAGAACCCTTTTTATGGAAAACTCACCATTGATGGACGTTGGTAAATAGCTGCAACTTATACGCTTAGGAGTTGCCCGGAGTGCAAGGGGTGGGGAAGGAGGGCATTCAGAACTTACAGTAAGTAGCTCATGATCACACAGTTAGTGATTCAGAGGAGCATCTGAAGTCAGCTTTTCCTGACTACAAATCCAGCTTTCTATCCACTAAAGCATGATGTCCTTCTCCTCTTTATTTTCTTCTTCATCACCCTTCTCTCCTTTCCTTCTCCTCTGAGTCCTCTTCTTTACATCACCTTAATACAAATTCTTCCCCTGCCATCCCTAGAAATATTCCTACTTAATTCTAGAGCTGCACACACTGGTTCACATTTTCGTTCTGAGCAGTTTGCAATAAAGTGTTTACTGTTTTCTGAAATTCGTTTATCTGGATTATAAGTAGAGAAACTTCTGTGTTTAATGAAATTTGTTTGGGCAGTATCTAAATCACACCCCCAAAAGAGTAGCGATTATCCTTAATTTTTGAATTAGCGAGAAAAAAACCCAACTCTATGGAAAAGACTATAAAGCCTCAATATTCTTTTATCATTGTGCATGTCTACATGAAGCAGGCTCCACACACACACCCTTTGTTTCTCTTCCCATGAGATCTCAGGGAGGAATATCACATGAGCTAGTTCTGAGTCACCCCACAGAAAGAGCATTACCTCTATCATAGGCTTCCTGCTCTTAGTATTAGCCCTCATCTGTGCTACTGAAGTCCACTGTGGAATAGAATAGAAAGACAAAAAAGAAAACAAAAGCAAACATATTATTTTTTTAAGACCAAGTATTTGAATCTTTACCATGATGGCCATGAAGTGACCACTCCCAAGTCCAATATCATTGCTGATTGTAATGGAAATGCAGATTTAAAGATCTTCCCTGCCCCTAGCTTAAGTGCACCTGGAGCCTGTGGTAGGAGACTTGTTTTTCAGGAAAGCCCACACCTTGATACTTTGTGATTGGGCTGTGGGTCAAGAAGTTTGTTACATTCTCTGAGCCAGGAGAAGGCTATATAAACCCTGATGGGAGGCTTAGTTTTGGGGCTCACTTTGAGAAGTGTTGTGTGATTTGACCAGATGAGACTCTGGGCAGCTGTTGAGAGCCCCCCAGCTTTGAAAACCCAGATGTTGATGCTTCCCTCTCTGGTAACTGTGATTTGGTATTGATGTGTAATGGTTGGGCAGTTTGGAAACCTGTTTGCTTCATCTGTCTGTATACTCTTGTAAGTTCTGTCTGTATACTTTGAAGTTTGGGGTGCTGACCTTTTCCCCCTGAACTAGGTAATATATGTTTGATTGATTAAAGTGAGCTTGTTAACCGATTTTGAGTTGCTTTCCTTTTGAAAAGCAGATCTAAGAACCTGTGTTGGCAGCCACCCTGGGGATGTTGGGGTGCTTGCTGCTACACCGATCAACTTAGAAACTTTTCTGACTAGTCTGAATTTTTAGTCCATTTCTGACCTGCACCCTCATGCTCTTCCTTAAGCAGCTTAACGGCTCCCTGGCCCAAGTACTTCATCTTAATGGTGCCAAAGTCAGTGTATACAGCTCATCATCCTTAGTCCTACTAAACTAACTCAGCTCTTGAATTCAAGGTGTCTATAAGTCTCAACCTCTCCAGGAGCAGGGCCTATTCATGTACCAGCAAGACTTTCAAGAATCTGATGCTCTACTGGAGGGAAATTACAGGTACACATAAAAAGAAATGCAAAGGCAATTTGGTGGTTTGTAACAGAGTGCTACTTTTTTCTGGGTGAAGCCCCATAACTAATAAAATTTTGCATATATATGTACACAGACATACATCCCTGTGTCTATTGAAATAAAAAGATGATTGATAGGAAGATGGATGACAGAAAAATAAAAGCTGATAGAGCATTTACTAAGCTTAACTATGGGCCAAGCAATATGTTAGTTCTATATTAAGTGCTGAGATTAGAACAAACAAGCAAAAAACAGCAAACAAAATGACCTCTACTCACTGGAAGTAGGAGCGGAGCTAGAAATGGAAGGCAGACAAGGAAGCTGGGGGGAGGCAGGGCTTCCAGACTGACTTGAGATGAATGATGATATCTATAGATACAGATGTATAGAGACACATGAATACAGAGAGAAAGAGGGTGACGTGGTAGATAGAGAGTTGGCCATGAAGACATAAGGACTTTAAGGCCAACCGGGAGCAAAGAGGGGACAGAAAAGACGCTGCTTCCTGAAAGCTTAAACAATATGAGGCTGCATTTCCCTGTGTGTCAATAACTTGAGTAATCCCTTAAATGGCATATATGTACCAGACATATGCTGTAAATGGCATACATATGGAATCTTCTGAAGACAGGAGGATTAGCTAACATACTGGAGGACAAAGTCAGGGTCCCAAAAGTTTTTTTTTACTAGACAGAACTTTAGTTCAAACCAAATAAGACACACTTTGATAAATATGAACATTTCAGTTAAAAGTTGCTATAAGATTAGTTAGTTGTTGGTAGATGACAACTTATTTGAAAAAGATCTGAGTGACAGTCTGAAGTGAAAGGCAGGAGAGATATAGACACAGAAAGACAGATGATTGATAGATAAATAGAGTCAAAGACAGGAAAAGGAGGAGGAAGAAGAGGAGGAGGAAGAGGAAGATATGGAGGAGAAGAAGAAGAAGAAGAAGAAGAAGAAGAAGAAGAAGAAGAAGAAGAAGAAGAAGAAGAAGAAGAAGAAGAAGAAGAAGAAGAAAGCAAAAGAAACAGAGGGAAGGAAGGAAGGAAGGAAGGAAGGAAGGAAGGAAGGAAGGAAGGAAGGAAGGAAGAGAAAAAAGAAATTGTAAGAGAACCAAAAGAAGCTTTTCTTTGTACCTTTCCCCATCTTGGGGAGATGGGAAGTCTGGATCTCTAATTATTCTGTTGGGGAACTCCCACTCCTGGTAAGGAAATGTCTTCTTTCAAGGAACCTGCAAAGTCTTAGATTTGTGACCCAGCAGCTTTTGAGGTCCCAAAGTTTATGTGTGTTAAAGAATGAAATCAAACTCACTGTGTTCTCCCTAGGAGCCCAGCATTTTGTCCACTCTACTGTCCTGTACCACTGGCATTCTCATTCTCAAAGAAGCAGTGTATTTTTCATGTCAGGGCATGTTAATTTGTTGAATAAATGAAGCATTCAGCATCAGTTACAATTTTATCAAGATTTATCTGCTTCAGATCTAATCCCCCCCATGATCACCTTAGCAACCTGTCCTAAATTCTGAAATAGGAAGAAAAAGAAAGAGCTATTTGGGATTACTCATAGAGCATAGGCCTTATTAATCAATTATTTTTAGTTAAAGCACTAGGAACTCTATTTTCAGTGAATCACAACTTATTCTTTGGATAGCCCTTCCCTGCCACTGACCTGTTTCCTTCTCTTTATGATCTCTTGTCAGTCCTTCTCTCATTATGCCTTCTTTCACCTGTCCCCTGCTGTGAGCTTCACTTGCCAAGAACAGCAGGCTTCTGTTAAGCACTAAGAATGGCCCAATGTCAGTCCTCAGGGCTGTAGCCTACAATCCAAAGACATCTTAAGGCATAATTATATTTGCTCCAAATGGGAGCTAACCAAGGGAAACTGTAGCCAGTGTGTGTGAGAAGGGGAAATGTGTGACATTTTTTGTTTATCTCTTTAGTTTTGTGACTGTTAACCTTTGAATGAACTAGTGTAGTCCAAAGAAGATACAGTGGACCCAGCCTCACCCATATTGAAACTTCAGTGAATAAAAGATAAGAGGAACACTCACTACATCTCTCAGAAGGCTTGGATCAGACATAGTTTTTCTCAGTGGAGAACCCAGAAAGGCCATAAAAGCAAATTAGCTACTGGAATAGGTCCCTATGGTAATCTAGAAAGAACTGTTCTCTTCTTCCTACAACCCCTTGAGAAATAGAACTCATTTTTTAGAAAGAAAGGATTATCCCAAGATAAATTAATCCAATAACATTTCAGATATGTGGAAACATTCTTCTGCCCCAGGGAAATGAGAGAAGGGAAGCTGGATTCTAAAACCAGCCCTCCTTCCACTGCTGTTTGGTCTTAATCTTCATTTTGTTGTTATTGTTGTTTAGTCATTTTTCAACCCTGTTCAACTCCTTGTGACCCCATTTGATTTTTTTTAGCAAAGATACTATCGTGGCTTGCCATTTCCTTCTGAAGCTCACTTTACAGTTGAGGAAATGGAGGCAAACAGGCTTAAGTGACTTGCCCATGGTCACACAGCTAGTAAGTGTCTGAGACAAGATTTGAACTCAGAACAATGAGTTTTTCTGATCATGCATTCTATCCAAATGACACATTTAATCCATTACCCCTTTAGTCTTCATTGTTTCATGCCATTTTGGAGAATTCAGACTTTACAAACTTGCCTCTCCTTCACCTTTTAATATATATTTTTTTCTCTTCAGAGAAATATGGAAGCATCTCACCTGGGGGTATATGCCCTAGTTGCTCTCTGTTGCCAAAAGTGTCCTAAAATGTGAACTTCTCAGCTGCATCAGTACAGAATTTATTTCAGCAACGATGCCTCAATCATGCCTTCATTTTATCTGTAGCTATTCCAGGTTAAAAAACAAAAGCTAAACAAAAAGCCAAACCCCATTATTTAAAGCCTCCATTGATTACTTCTAATTTCCTCCAAAATTCAGTTCAAATTCAACACGAGGCTTCTTTTGATCCTCCCAATTGTTAATCCATTCTTCCTCTACTTTCTATTTATTACGTATTCTTCTATTTACTTTACATGTATTGTATAATCATCTGAATAATTCTGTTTATCCAGAGAAGATCAATGTAAGTTCTTTGAGGGCAAAAATGGTTTCATTCTTCCCTTTATATCATCCACAAAAATTTCTGGTGCATGATAAGCACTTAATGAAGAATGTTCACAGAAGGAACAAATCCATCATTAAGAGTAGAGAAAGAGTTTTTCCTCATTTATTTCACTGTTCTGTCTCCCATTATTGACCTTCTCCAAAGCATATATACATACATACATACATACACACACATATGTACATATGTCTATTTACCTCTTAAACAAACTGCGCCTTATGCAACCATTTTCTTGTTCTTGAGTTGTTTCTGACTATTTGTGGCCCCTTTTGGAGTTTCCTTGGCAAAGATACTAGTGTTTTGCCATTTTCTTCTCTAGCTCATGTTGTAGAGGAGAAACCTGGGGCAACTAGGGTTAAATGACACGCCCAGAGTCACATCACTAGTAAGTGTCTGAGGTCAGATTTGAACTCAGGAAGATGAATCTATTCCTGACTCTAGGCCCAGCATTCTATCCACTGTGCCACCAAGTTGCCTGAAAGAACTATAGAAGCTAATAAAGAAACCTGGCCTTGTCTACTATAGTAACAATGTGATTTATAGGCCAAAATTGAAATTTTATACAGATATCAAGATTACTCTGGTTCATTGTCCCATAGCCAGGCTATCTACATCTTTCTCTCAAGATTTTTGTAAACCCTGATTTGTGTGTGTGTGTGTGTGTGTGTGTGTGTGTGTGTGTGTGTGTGTAGGAAGGATAGAAAGCAGTGGGCCTGGAGACAGGAAGACTTGAGATCAATATAGCCCTAACCATTTACTAAGCTATAGGACACTGGGCAAGTCACTTAACCTTTCTTATCCTCCCTTTTCTTCTACATCAGACAATCATTTTCCTCCCTCAAGAAACAGCTCTCAAACATGACTGTAGCTCTCCAGTATCTTTGCCCTTAAGAATTCTGTGGGTATTTGTCACACCAGTTCCAACAGCTCTTTGAAAATACAACTGAAAACTTTATACTTCTTTTCAAATCTAGACTAAAATACCAGGAGTATATTTCCTTTAGATATATTTGTTAGCCAAGCAGAAACTGGAAAGAGTACAATATTAGAGATGATACATCTTAGACTCAAACTTTAAAATAAACCCCGTTCCACCAAATCCAGTAAAAATATATATCTCTTTTAATTGTAAATTGTCATCTGTCAGATTTTCCATTTACCTTATGTCCTTTATTTTCTTTCAGGAGGGAAAAAAAGTGAGGTTGATTTATTTCTTTTTAACCTAAAGAGAAGAATTTATTATTGCATGATATGTGAATGAGAGTCTGACTTATAGAATTAACAAAGGTAGTTAGAACCCTTTAGACTCCACCACTAGCTATGGGAACATTCCTGATTTTCCAAGTCCTGAGTAGCATCCATTCTTTTTCTCACATACTGTGCCCAAATCTTGTCTCTTTGCCTTTTCTCTAGTTTTCTCCCATGACTGGAATGTGTTCTCTGTATCTCAACTAAATAGATCACTTGCTTTCCTTCAAGGTTCAGCTAAGACATCCCATTCCAGAGGAGCCTATTTATAATTCTTCAGCTAATAATTCCTTCTACCTAAATTACTTTACATCTATTTTGGAAATATATAGTTATATTTCTCTCTCTCTCCACATATACATGTATATAATATACACACAAATATACACATATGTAGATGTATGTTTACATATGTATTTGCATATACACCCATACTCTCCTGATTTGGACTTTTGAAACTCATAAGATCAGATATTTCAATTCCTTCATGAAAGTGGGAAAAGAAAAAGGAAGAATCCAAAGACTAACACCCATTTTCTCATGGTTTCAGAGGGTAAAAGAGCCTAAGGGTTCTCCCCTTAAAGCACTGTCTCTCACTGGATGCCATGAGTGAAGGAATCGAGACATTAGAAGGTCATGAAAGAGAAAATGAGTGAAGAGAGAAGCAGGTAAAGGCCCAATGAGGCCTTTCTAAAAGTTTCTCCTGGTCAGAGTTCTCAATTAGAAAAAGTTTCTCTTAATCATATGCTTTACAGACAGGAGCCAGTCACAGAATGTTCACATATTCATTAGTCTTTCCAAGGCACTTCCATTTCTTGTCACAAGGACTGCCACACGGGGATTTGCATCAGGATAAGTGCAGTGATTCAGTCAGTTCATACACCAGCCCCAGTACCCACGAGCTGCTAAATATTCCCACAATTACTCTTAAGTCTTTAGGGAATGATTCCCATACTAGTAGACCCGTGGTCATGGGCATGTTGCTGATCACAACACATTGGATTTGGACAAAAGTTTGTATTTTTGTATCTTGTTGATTTTTTTCAGAAAGATGTTTGTTTATTCTCAAAGTACTCCTCCAAGGTCCCAGTGTTTCCTGTACCCTGACCTTCATCCCTAAGGCTATGCCAACAAAAGATTTCGATTTTTGGAGTTGGAAGAGACCTCTGTGCCCTTGTAGTTCAAACCATGCCTAAAAGAAGAAAGCTTCTGTGACATTGTTGACAAAGAGTAATCTAGAATTTGCTTGAAAACTTCTGGTGCGATGCAGTCCAGTTGCTCCCAAAGCAGTCTCCTTTTTGACCCAGATCTAATTGTTCATGTTTCCCACTATCAAAGCTTAAATTTGTTTCCTTGCATCTCCTACACATTGCTTCTAGTTCTATACTTTCTGGTTGATAATAAAAGAGTCTAGGCTTTCTTCCACATGACAGCTGGCCCATCAAACATTTGAAAGCAGGAAAATCATGGCCCCTTCCCATCTTATTTCCTCTAAGTTAAACAATGTTTATTTCTTCAATTGATTCTCATGTGTCATCATTTAGCGATTTTAATGTCTTTCAGGTTATTGCTTTCCTTCCTCTGGACACTCAGTTAACAATGATTTTTGAAAGCTGTGAAATGGAAAGCAGAATACAGAACAGCTATGTGGTATAGTGAGCAAGATTATTGTACCTGAAATCAGGTAGATCTTCATTCAAATGATGCCAGGTACTTAGAATTTGTGTGATCCTCCACATGCCACTTAACTATTACGTCCCTCAGTTTCTTCATCTGCAAAATGAGGATAGTTGTAGCACCTACTCCCCTGTGTTGTTGTGAAGATAATAATTGTTCAATTAAGGCAGGCAGAGGATAAATCACTGGGTCTTGAGTAAGGAAGAATTAAGTTCAAATCTGACCACTGACACTTATTCGCTGTGTGACCTTGGGCAAGTCACTTACCCTCTCTTTGCCTTAATCCACTGAAGAAGGAAATGGCAAAGCACTACAGTATTTTGCTGAGAAAACCTCATGGAAAATGTGATGTATGTGGCCCCTCCCTTTTTGCCTGCTTTCTACACTGCATAATAATAAAGCTCTTTTTTGTTCCATATTCCTGAGTACTAATTTCCTATAAATTCCCAAACTTTAGCTCTTACCCAAGCACTGAGACCAAGTAAAACATCAACACACTTTGACAGTCCAAGAATTTATGATTTCAATATATGTCACTACTTCTCTGTTGATCAAGATCATAATTCTTCTTTGATGTTTGTGATTTATAGCTAATTAACAATAATCTAATGACTGATCATATAGTGATCAATTCCTCCAAATTTAGCTAACCTTTTCCTCTGGGAAAGAAGACACAACCTGTTGTTTGGCTCCTACCCAAAGGTTGTTCAGCTTTGTAAAACTTGCAAACATTTTATTACCCTAGAATATCCAGTATGGCTAAACAATTTGTTTGAAAAAAAAAATAGACCTCAGTTTTTGTTGTTTTTGTTGACTTGTTTCAGCTCTATATAACTCTTTTTTACTCCATTCGGGATTTTCTTGGCACAGACACTGGAGTGGTTTACCATTTCCTATTATAAAGATGAGGAAACTAAGACCATCAAGATTAACTGACTTAAACAGGGTCAACAGCTAATAAATGTCTATGCCTGGATTTGAACTCAAATCTTCCTGACTCCAGTCCTCATGTTCTATCGATTGCACCGTATTGCTTCCCAGAAAGAATTTAATTCATGATTTTTTACCTTTAGCAGATATGTATTTCAACCCATACACCAGACGAACCCCCACTACAATGTACTCAATAAGTGGTGGTCTAGTTTCTGCCTCAAGGAATGGGAAAACCATTACTAGACTACATAGCAAATTCCATTTTCTGTGACCCTAGTTGTGAGTAAATTTCTTTTGGCATCAACATAAATTTATTTCTTTGTAATTTCAATGTATTGAACCACATATTATACTTTGGAATAGAACAAAGTAACCCTTTTCTACATGACAGTCCCTCAAATACTTGAAGAGAACTGCCATGTTCCATCTAAGCATGAAGACATTTTCAATTAATTAGTTATTTCAGGCATTTTAATGCCATCCTATTAGCATTTGCTAAGCATCAACTACTTTCTAGACTTTGTTAGAAAAGACAAAGTTTTCTTTTTGTTTTTTTTTTTTTGCTTTTTGGAGGGGGCAAGGCAGGGCAATTGGGGTTAAGTGACTTGCCCAAGGTCACACGGCTAGTAAGTGTTAAGTGTCTGAGGCCAGATTTGAACTCAGGTCCTCCTAACTGCAGGGCCGGTGCTCTATTCACTGTGCCACCTAGTTACCCCAAGACAAAGATGTAAAACAAAACAAAACAAACAAACAAAACAACAACAACAACAAATGAAACCATACATGCCCTCAAATAGCTGAAAGTCCTTGGTGTTTGGCAGGAAGGACAAAGTATACAGAAACAAAATCCAATCAAAAAGACAAAGCAATAAATAAAAGCAGGCAAGCAGACCTTTTCAGATTGTCATTTACTTGCCAACACCAAAAGGCTAGCCAATGGGCAGGCAAGATGCTCCATCTTTTTTTCACTGTTGAGAGGTCAAGGCGACGGTCTTTGTCATATTTGTCATATTTGACTGATTTAGAAGAAGGCAAATACAAAAGTCATATGAGATGATCAGGCATTGATTGATAAATAGTTATACAAATGAAAAAAGTATCACATGCTTGATATCATAGATCATCTGAAAATATTATAATATTAGAAAATAAAACAATTTCCTTAGAAATATCAAAAGTCCAAAAGGTGTTAATCTGTTGTCCCTGAAGCCAAGCAGAAGCTACCTAAGGGAAGATACAAGAAATAAAGCAGATCTAAAGCTATAATCAGTGTAGAATAGTATAGGGAGTATGCAAGTTCTAGGTCAAACAGGCCCAACCTCTTGTAAGAAGGTATCTCCCAAATGGGTTAAGGCAGAGAAATGCTATGTTTATTCTACTAGATTTTTAAAAAGGACTTTGTAAGGCCAGTCATAGCAACCTTGTATGTGTTGGCTCAGAACTTCTGTGTGAGAAGGAAAAGCTAACCCATATGATGTAGCAATAAAGAATTCCATGATCTATGTCACCTTGGTTGAAACTGACAAAGTTCCTTTGGGATGAACAGGAAAGAAGAATAAGTGCCTATGCCTGCATATTTTCATTTTAAAGAGGAGAAAATCCCAATATCCTCCTTTGTTTAGATGCTATCAAAAGGAAAACCTGGATCAGAGGCATATAAGGCACAAGTGAGAAAAGGTAGAATTCTATAACAATGTTGTGTAAGAATAGTCAGAATAAATCAAGTCTTCTCAGGTGTATTAGGGGCTCAAACTTGAAAGGCACAGATTTGGAACAGGGGTCCACTGGGTCTGCTTAGATGCACATTCCTGTTTTGTACCTGTAATTGCAAATAGATGAAAAATCAGAAATGAAACTATAATAAAAACAACACCTGCATTTGGTCTCCAGAGAACAGGAAAATTGTCACAGTTTGTGAAGCAAAGTCTTGGTGATATGTTAGTAGGCACACAGTTTCCCATGGAGAGGATAAAAATGCTGAATAAACAGTATAACAGTCTGTCCTAAAAGAAAATGGGAACACCAGCCCCATAGGTCTTCAAGTGTGGGATGACATTCAACTATCTTGATTGTTTCTTTGTTTGTTAGTTTTTCTTATGTTCCTAGCTGAAAATCTTGACAAAATGATGAAAACCATCCAAATTTCCTGCAGGTGGGAGAAAGATGTCATTATTTTGAATATGTATTTTAATGACTTATATTGAAGCTAATTTTTAGTCATTATGTGAGAAAGTTAACACTCTTTGCCACATCTCTATTTTTAATAAACTTGGGTTTTCTATCCAAATTTTCCATTCTTAAAATGAGCCAGTTAAAGGATGGCATTCCACATGAGGGTTCAATAGCATATACAATAACAGCTTTGATAGTGAATTCATTTTTGATCGAAAGTGAGTCAAGAAGGCTGGGAAAACTCATCATTATCTAGCAAATAGACTTAGTGCTAGTTAAATCAAATTTTGAAATGTCTCTATGATTTTGTTGGTGTGTAGAATTCCTCCTGAGGGAATTCTCTTTTCCAATCAGGCCAACACCTGCCCTGCAACTTAGAATCTTAGTTGTCTCAGGACTTATAGAAATAAGCAACATTCCCATAGTTATAAAGCCAGGAATCAGAGATGGTTCTACAACCAAGGTCTTCTTGTATCTGATGTGGATGTAGATGTCTACTACTTGACACTTCCCTTTCCATCACAGAATGACTCAATCAATGCAAAAAGTAAAAATGCAAAATGCATCCTAACCTATACTTGGAGGTCACACAGTAGAACTCTGGGCTTTGAAGTCAGGAAGACCAGGGTTCAGATCTGCCCTCAGAAATTTACTAGCTGTGTGACCCTGGGCAAATCAGCTAATCTCTGTCTTTCTCAGTTTCCTTACTGTCAAATGGGGATAATAGTTATGCCTGTCCCTAGGGTTGTTGTGAGGATAAACTAAGATTATATTTGTAAAGCACTTAGTAAGATGTCTGTCATAGAGTAGATGCTTAATAACTGTTAAATTTGCATCTCTTTATCTAGAATCCCTCACTTCCTTCTGGTACTGTCAGTATAGTTGTCTTTCCCCAAGAGAATGCAATGTCCTTGAGGCCAAGAAAACACACATACACACACACACACACACACACACACACACACACACGAGAGAAAGTCAATGTATCTTGATTATCTAATTGTTATAAACAGTACTTAAAGCATACTGGTTTCATTTAATCCAATTAAATTTAATTATATGTGTATGTGAATACACGAATACATTTTTATTTGTTTTCTTAATGAATATTTAATAATAAATGCTTGTTGATTGATTGATTAGAAGATGGCCTGGAAGGAAGAGTTATAAAGTCTCAATGAAAACCTAAAATCCTTAGTGTAGGAAATTTAAATTGAAAATAAGCTCCAGCATGATTTTACCCTGTGTATGTTTATTTTTTAAACTTTTGAGCTTCTGTAAGTGAACGGATTGTCATGGTATCTCTCCAGCAGAGACTAGCCACAGCTCAGTTCCCACTTACCCTGAAGCTATACAGCTGCCTCTTGACATTTCTCAGTGTGATGTTAAATGAGCCTATGGGAGCCCAAATGTTGCCATATATGTAACAAGAGTTCTAAGTTCAGCGAATAAAAAGAAATATTGGTTTAATGACTAGTAGCCCAAGGAAGATTCTATTAAATGCTACATTTACTCCCAAATAATAGCACCACAGAGTTGTGTGATATCTTCTATACAAGGTGTTTGGACCTTATGCATGGGTAATGTTAATATCAACATAATTGCTGAAAGCTTATTTAAGCTGTCTTAGCAACCCTGTCTTCCATAGCAATTCACATTTTCACCATGGTTACTTTCTTAAAACAAGATGCCAATCATGCAGAAAATAATGATATCACTCCTCACCCCAATTTTCTCTTGGCCGGTTTTATTCTTGGATTCAGAATTATAGAACTGACATAAGGTTGTTTGAAGACAGTTAGGGCTTGCATTATGGAATGGGTGCATTCCAGGAAAGTTAGGTAACAAGTGGATATTTGTTTAAAAAACCTCTATGGTAATAATCGAAAAATTGAAAATATCTTGATATAGGCAAAATCTCACAATGTGAATATGAAAACTTTTCTTACAAACAGGGTAAAAACAAAAGTGACCTGTTCTGTTATATTTTCATCTTGTAACATGTTATCAACAATTTGATGGATTGATGGCTGATATTCTCTCTTAGATTATTTAACAATACTTTATAATATTTTCTTAGGATTAATATTCCATGACATTATTAAGTCTTTACTTCCAGACCCTTCCAATAGATTCTTAATTCATTGGTAAAACTCCTCTTATTTTGCTAATTATAAAGACACAGAGTAGTTCGGCTATGCAATCATGCATCAGGAAATAAATCAAATAGTATTTATTGACTTTCAGGTTGGAAATTCCTATTATATGTAGAAATACTAGATTAAATAATTCAACTATGTAATTTGTAAATTGTGTAGATTTGATTTCTTTTTTTTTTTTAAGCAATGTGCTTATCCCTTCTGAAGATATATACTAAAACTCATCCATGTCTGAGCATTCTGAGACTTTCTTCCCTGCCCTTCCTTTAACCTTCCAAAGAAAAACTTCCATGACAGAACTCGTCCTCTAGATATATAAACCTTGTGTTTATACTAGTGGGCAGCAAGGGTCAGACAATGTTTAGGCTTTCTCTCAAGTTTTTTAAGAATGATATATGATATGATATGATATGATATGATGTGATATGATATGATGTGATGTGATACCTATATTTAAATTATCTCATAGTCCATAAAAGAAGTTTCTATAGAAGACAATTGACAGCAAGAGTTCTGTGTTGCTTTACTCTAACTTTTATCCCTCAAAAATGGAGTAGCTTTCAAGAAAAGTCCACTTTGTTCTGGGGGGAAAAGCTAGAGTAGTCACTAATTACAAGACTGATGGTGAGGAGGAATAGAACAAAAAATAAACTTAACACTGGCAGTGAAGGTCACTTCTTGACTTCTTTCTTTATATCATATTCCAATGACTGTCAAAATACTCAAACAGATCTCTAGTGTTAATTTAGGAGTTCTCTCCCATGATGGAGGTCACAGCCCATCCATGTTTGTCCTTTACCCATCCACTTATCTTCCCTTACTCTTGAGATCTAGCCTGTCCATCTTCCCTTCCTAGCAAGAAATTCCTTGATGATGTCCCTTTATTCTCATTCTTCTTTTTCATTCTTCATTGGTTATGAGTTCTCACATGCTCACATCTGCCATGTGCCTCTCCCCCTCCCATTGCCTTCTATGAAGCTTTTTTTTTTGATAGAAGTGAGATCACAACAATGTTTGTTATAAAATATGAGTAAAGCAAAGTAATTGGACTAGAGGGCAACATCTACAAAGAGCTTCTGTGTATACAAAATTGGGGGAAGTTTTCTCACACAGTCTCAGAAAAGTCTTTGTGTCAGTTGAAAAGAAATGTTACTTGTTGATAGAATGTGATCTTGTAGTCAGGGAGCATTACATTTTTGTGTTTGTGTCTCAAGTGCCAAACTTAGTACCTGACACACAATAAGCACTTAGTAAATGTGCATTGATTGACTCTATTCTTTGCAAGTGGAGTAGCTATTCATTTTTTAAAATTCAAAATCCTCGATCCACAAGTTATCTGTGACAATGCATGAGCTTTACTTCTGGAGTCAAAATCAGCATCTAGAAGATTGAAACTCAGTTAATGAGGTTTCCATTATTGGAACTCTAAAGTTCTATTGATTCTAGAAATCACATTGCTTACCCTTAAAACATCTAAATTTTTTCCCTCTTTTTATCAAAATTATCTATTTGGGCCACAAATGTGTTTCATGAGAAAAAACAAAAATATTACAACATACAGTCATTCTTTTTATTTTCTTTTACTCTGTTAAAATGTAGCATGGCAGTCAAGGGGAAAAATGATAATGAAATAGCAATGGTCTTCCTTTCCTAAGGAGATTTTTCTTTTTATTAATAGTACCAAAAATGGCACTATGGATCAACTATACATTCTACCATTTACTTCCTTGAACACTCACCTTACTGCTTCTGTTTTATTCAGGGAAAAAAAGATATGAGGCTAAGAATGAATAATATAAAAAGGCCACAGGGAGGTGCTTGTTGATACACTCGGGGCCATGTGAATTTATTCTGAATGCTAAATAGAATTTTCCAGACCTGCTTCATAAGGACATGCAATGAGTTCCTCCATGCACTCTCCATTGGAGGAAGCGCTCATGGCAGCCAAGCTCAATTCAAACTTGGATCATCCTTCGACTCCTCAAGACAATGCCTCCATCTTGTCTGACCCTGTCTGTATTTTTTAATGTCCTATCTATATGCTATTTTTCCCCACTAAAATATAGAATTGCACTTTGAGGGCAAGGACTGTCTCCCTTTTTACTTATATTTGTATTCCTAGAACTTATCATGATAGCGGACAAATAGTATATATGATTAAGACCTTCTCTCTGTCTCTGTCTCTGTGTCTATGTCTGTGTCTGTGTCTGTGTCTGTGTCTCTGTGTCTATGTGTCTGTCTGTGTCTCTGTCTCTCTCTGTCTGTCTCTGTCTCTGTCTCTGTCTCTCTGTTTCTCTCTCTCTCTCTCTCTCTCTCTCTCTCTCTCTCTCTCTCTCTCTCTCTCTCTCTCTCTCTCTCTTTCTCTCCCCCATCAACAATTAAAGCCATAACTAGAGAAAGGAGGGTAGGGATTTGCCTAAGTGTACCAAAATTTAGCAGCATGAACACAATTGAGATCAGCATTCAATAAGCTAAAAATATTGTTTGGAAAGTCAAATCACATCTTATCGACTACATTCTCAATTAACTCTTTCCAGGACATTTAATCCTGCTATTCCCCTCCACATTAGCTTCCCAACAGCATTTGAGAACCCATTTCAGACATTTGCACTGAATTCTGAAATTACTAATTAGGATGCTGCTCTCAGAATATTTTATGGAAACTTTAAATCAAATATGAGCTATAATAATTGATTATTTAATACAAAAATAGATTTGAGTAAAATGTTGGAAAATACAGTTCAGGAATAAGAAAGGTGGGAGACCAATATCCTGTAAAATATTCAAAAGATTATCTATCTGTCACCTATCTAGCTACATTTATACCTTTTTTAGAAGAAAATTAGAAAGTTTGTTATAGCAAGCAATAAAGAACATCATGAAAATGAGATACAATGTACCTTACACAAGCAAACTGTATTCCTGACATAAAAGTAGTTTCTGAATCAGTTGCATGGGTGCTTTCTGTTTCTGCCTTTCTGTACTTTAAATACATTCACCTACCTGGGTACAGTCCTTATGCTCACTACCTATTATGTCTAGCTACCTTTTGTGTGCTGTCTTCCCCTATTAGAATGTAAGGTCCTTAAGGGCAGGGAATGTATTTCTATGTGTGTGTCTACATATGCACACATGTACTTATGCCTTTGCATATGTGTATGTATATAGACACATGCACATACACACATATACACTGTGCACATATACATTCATATATTTTTTCTCAATCCTCAGACTGTAGTCAACATTTAATAAGTGTTCACCTCAATCCTTCATTATTCTCCCAAACTCTTAGAAACAACCTAGAACTTACCAGTCAAACACTTGTAAATAAAAGAAAGTTATAGTCTGTCTTCTCCACTTTGAAAAATTTTCCCTTAAGGCAGTATTTTCAGTTTGTGTACCAGCTCAAACTGATGTCATTTCATCAGTTTGTCTTTTTGACTATTTCTATTCTAAATGGCAGTAAGGCTATAGGGAATCTAAGAAGAAATGTAGACAAAAGATCACAAGGAACCCCAAACTTGATTCTGTTATTGTAATAATGAACACTGGGGTCCTGCATCCAAAGAATGGAAGTTCAGCATAATTGGAAGAAAATAATATATTAAAAATGCCTTTCTTTTGAGAAACAGAATAATTGGAATTATATGCTATAGGGTAACATGCAAAGATAATATAAATAATATTGTAAGAAACCATTCATTCTATTAGTAGTATAAGTGACTTACTAGATATCCCAGTCATCTTTCTGTCAAGGAATGTGAATTCAGTCCTTTTAAAGTCTTAATATATAGCAGTCCTCATGTGTTAGTGTAATGGTAATGTAATTTGAATTTGAAGATCCCTTTGTAATGGCAAAGGTAACAGGTACTAGCATTTAGTAATGAATCAAGCCTCTGTTAAAGAAACAGAAGGTATGAATCCCTGTTGCTGATGTAACAGGAAGGGGTTGCCTGAAACAGGAAGCTAATGCTGTTTGTATATAAGGAGAAGTCCCTGCTGGGTCAGTCAGATCTTCTTGGAGCAAGCTTTGAGGAGTGTAATGGCAATATAAATTTTTAAGATCTTCCCTGCCCCTAGGTTAAGTGCACCTGGAGCCTGTGGTGGGAGGCTTGTTTTTCAGGAAAGCCTACACCTTGATACTTTGTGATTGGGCTGTGGGTCAAGAAGGTTGTTACATTCTCTGAGCCAGGAGAAGGCTATATAAACCCTGATGGGAGTCTTTGCTTTGGGGCTCACTTTGAGAAGTGTTGTGTGATTTGACCAGATGAGACTCTGGGCAGCTGTTGAGAGCCTCCCCTCCCCCAACTTTGAAAACCCAGATGTTGATGCTTCCCTCTCTGGTAACTGTGATTTGGTATTGATGTGGTCAGACAGTTTGGAAGCCTGTCTGCTTGATCTGTCTGTTTCTCTGTTTTGAAACTTCTGTCTGTATACTTTGAAGTTTGGGGTGCTAACCTTTTTCCCCTGAACTAGGTAAATGATATATGTTTGTTTGATTAAAGTAAGCTTGTTAACCGATTTTGAGTTACTTTCCTTTAGAAAAGCAGATGTGAGAACCTGCGTTGGCAGCCACCCTGGGGATGTTGGGGTGCTTGCTGCTACAAGGAGGCAGAAGCTGCTGCGGCCGGGGAGGCCGAAGAGGAAGAAAGTCCATCCCCCCCAGGCTGGAGAGAATGATTTTGATTTTGAAAACCTGGATGGAGTGATTTTGATTCTGGGAACCAGCTGAAACTTCTGCTGAGTCTGAGGGCTAGGCAGAACTGCTGAGGCTGTTGAGGATTTCAAAGGGCCAGCCAGAGCTGCTGAAGACCAAGGAAGTATGACTGTGATGCTGGTACTTTGAATGAAACTGTTTGTGGCTTTGTTAAGCCTTGTCTTCTCAGGAACAGAGACTGTGAAGGATTTGAGACGGACTGGACACTGTGAGCTCCAATGTGGAGCAGGAACTGCACAGAGAGTTGGACAAGGTCCTGGGAGCTGTCTGCCTTTGAACCCAGGTGACAGTTTGGTTAATCCAGGTAAGATCTGGAACCATGGAAGGGGATCCAGTGAATCAGAGAGACCACCCTCTGATAATAATGTTGGGATATTAATAATAAAAATATTAGTATAAGCAAAGGGTCAAGCTGAAAGAAAACTTTACCTGGATACTGTGTACTGACTGAGAAATTGTAATTTACTAGTGACCTAGGAGTGGAGGGTTTGTGTATTTTCTCATGTTTTGAATAGTGAGTAATGAAGGATGATTGAATGATTGAGTTACTAAATGATTGTTCTTTGTTCCAAAACTTTGTGACCACTGTTGTGAAAACTATGTGGCCATTTTTTGTGATAAGTTATTGTGAATGCTATATTTTGATTTTCTGTGATAAGTTGTAACATTGTGAATGCAGTACCTTGATTTACTGTGAATGTTTTGCTCTGATTTGTTATTCAGCAAATAGACTGTTCACTATACTGTGTAATCAGAACCTTGAAAGCTGTTCACAGCAGCAGTCCTCTGGAAAGCTGCTAGTGCTTGGCTTTAGAGTTAGCTAATCCACACCCAATAGTCAACTCAGTCAATTAATACATGTGTAAGATAGTTATTAGGTATCTTAGTGGATATAATGTCAGGCCTGGAGACAGGAAAACACCTCTTCATTTGTTCAAACCAGGCCTCAATCAATTATATATATGACCCTGAGCAAGTCACTTAACCCTGTTTGTCTCAGTTTCCTCATCTATAAAAAGAGCTATAGAAGGAAATTAAATATCTTTGCCAAGAAAACCCCAAATGGGGTCAGAAAGAGTCAGACAGGACTGAAATGGCTCAACAACAAGGCAATTGTCACTGTAGCTTCCTCTTTTCCTGATAAACAACATTTATTACTGATAAAGGGCTCCAAAATAATGTGAATTCCCTTCTAAAACTCTTGAAAGATGAATTGCTATTATTTTTCTTATTCTTACATGAAAGTATTAAGAATAGTATCTATAGTCAATTACCAAAGTAAGAACAGTCATAAACAATGCAGTTAAGATGATAACTCTCTAACTTTGTAATCCTTTGCTTAACAAATGAAGAGTATCACTGATTAATTATCACTGATAAGTGGAAGGATTAAGATATGTGATAAACTAGAACCATGCCAATTCCTCAGTGAATTAGCCATTTTATTCTGTTTGTCTCCCTTCAAAGATAATGAAGTCACTTTTTTTTTAATGGATAGGACATCTGCAAGAATGAAAAACAAGAGATAGACAATGTACATGTTATCCATGTGTCATTTAAAACATGAAAAGTGAATGTTAAAGGAGTTGTGAAGAACATCAATGGGGTGAACCTGACGACAATAACACCACAGAGCCTACAAGACATCAGTCAAGTACTATCTCTCTTATCTATCAAGGCTTGGCTATCAACTTAGTACAAATGTTTGGTACTTTTGCATGAAAATAATATGAACAGGTGTTTAAACTAGTTAGCAAATCTGGATTGGAAGAAAGTCTTTAGGGTAAATATTGGGATAAGCAAAGTTCCTAATGGGCTAAGAATGTTTAGATGGGAAGAATGAGACACAGACTTTGAGGTCATGTTGAGCTTCTCCATTATGGAGGGACTATAATGAGGCCTACAATTGTAACAGTAGTGCAGAAATATGGACATTGAAGAAATTAATCGGGTAGATGGCAAGGGAATATTGAGGTAAGTGCCAGAAGGTCTTGTACATGAGAGTCAATGCAATTTTGAATTGTAGAGGCAGCCTGGTGTAGTAAATAAAGGCCCAACCATAGACTCAAATCCTATTTCTGGCACTTCCTACCACATGATAGCAACCAGTCAGGTTCCATTTCAATTTTCTAAGACTTTACGTTTCAGAATCATAATGTGTATTGGTTGAGGGAGTTTTATCAGCAGATTAAATGCTTCCATGAAATATGTCTGGACGAAAGAAACTAAAAAATTCAGTAAACATGTAAGCACCTACTTTGTACTAGATACTTGTCAATGCAAGAGAAAGGTAAAGATAAAAAGCAGACAACACCTGTCCTCAAAGAGAGGAGATACCTGACGGCCTACTTGATATGCTACGATTCTTTTTTTACCATATTAACTTAGATCATAGAGTCAAAGACTAGAAAAAGTCTGTTAAGATTATCTAATCCAAGAGTTCTTAATTTGGGCTCCAAGAACATTATTCTTTTCTTTATAACTAATTCAATAAATCTGCCTTTTATGATCATTATTTTTATTTTATTCTTCTAGATACTTTATTCTAAGAAGAGTACCATAATATGCATATGCCTAAGAACCTCCATTATAGTCCAATTTGTGTATTTCAAAGATAATTCCTTTCAAAAGCTAGTTGGAGGAAAAGACAGGAATACTAAGCAAGGTTTCATCCTCAATTCAATACCATTTCCTTGACTCTGGGTTCTTCTCTAGAAGCATGAAACTTTTATTCTCTTCGATGTTTACTAGTATCCAATGAAAACTAGATTTTATGAGTACATGTGAGGTCCTGTGCAACTCAACATGATTTTTACCTCATTTTAATTAGCCCATTATATTAAGGTGTCAAAAGTATTACACTCATTCACGAAAACTGTCACCAATGAAGGGGTTATAAGAAGAGGTACATACATTTTTCTTACTTCATACATATTTTGTAGATGATTAATAACAATAATTTAAATGAGGATAGACTAGAAGAAAAAACCTGAACTATATGACTTTCATATTTTGGATCATCTATAGTAGAGGGCAACCATGACAGATAGATTCAAAATTCCCATTGACTAGCAGGATAGAATATGTTGGAGTAAAGAGTAGAAATGAAAGCTTGTTTTGTGTTGATTAAAACTTTGTAGTTCTTTTTTTTTCCCTTTTGGTGTTCTTTCTCTAAAATGAAATAACTGCAAGTCAACATTAAGTTTTTACCCTCTTATTTTGTCATTGATCTTTTATAAATTATACTACTTGCCCATGTATGCTTGACAGCTACAAAATGTTTGAAAGTGAGGAAAAACAAAACACTTGAATTGATTTGGTGTGGCCATTAATTACTTCAACACTTCAAGGATCTGTGATTTAATCAGTCTGGGTACTCTTTTGAATCAATAGATAGTCTTTGTGAGTAACTGCAGCAAATTAAAATAAATAAAACTAAATAAAATTTAATTAAATAAAACCTTTATTCCCTAGATTCCTTCACCTGAAAAATTTCTGTAAAAGTCACTTGTCTGATCCTTCATCTACAATCTCTTGCTAAACCTTGAATTTGAAGGATTTATCTATTTAATTTTTATCTGTTTTGTTTTATTTTGTTCATTTTCACAGGAAGCTTATTCTTTCCAAATCTTATCCTCTCAACATAGACTTCAAAATTTAATTGACAATTTTATGCTAAGCCAGGAATTCATCCCCAGTCAATATTACCAACTCCACTTTTTTTTCTTACCCCCCTCCCTTCTCCTCTTAAATCACTGATTCTTGTTTGTTTGTCACTGGACTGTGGCAATCTGGTGAAACCTATGGCCTCTCTTTCAAGATAATGGTTTTAAATGCACAAAGCAAAATAGAATACAAAGGAAGCAAATATAGTTAAATATTGCAAACAATAAATTAAAACAAAATAGAACAAGTTCATATAATCCAGGTTAAGAATTTCTTATAAATTTAAGGTTTCAATCATATTGTCACCAAAGTGACTAAGCTATTGTATTAGATACAAGTTGAATAGCAGGTATGAAAAAGATGAATTCTCTATAAAGACATTTGGTTTTTATTTACAGATCTTCCTATGAGGAAGAGAGAGGGAGTTGAGAGAAAAAGAGAGAGAGAGAGAGACAGAAAGACACAGAGAAAGACAAGGGGGAGGGGAGGGAAGGAGAGAAGGAAAGGAAGGAAGGGAGACAGGGAGAGAGGGAAGGAGAGAGAGAGAGAGAATCACAGATACTAACATCTCACCCAAGGGGAAATTCATTCTTAGGAATTTCCAGCTAATAAATTGGGGAGAGAGGTATGATTTTTATAAAGAGGGTTAGGGTTGCTCTGGAGAATACCAACACACCAGGTCCTGCTGAATGAATTCGACTTAAGTCTTCTCAGCCAAAGAAAAGTAAAGTTTATTAAAAGTTTGCTTGCATTGGACACACAGTAAGCCCGTGCTAGGTCATTCTATGGTGCTCTCACTATTCTGTGGTGCTCTCACAAACATGAAGACAGATGGGGTCTTATATACAGAAGGTTGTGGGAGGAATCTAGGGATGATCTAGGGGAGGAGTTTGGGGAGGGTCTTCAGGGGGAGTTAATGAGGTCAATGAGTGATTAAGGGTGGGAAGTTGCTGAAGGCCATCTGGAGACCACAAACAACAGTGGATCAACATTTTGATGGCCTCAGGGGTGGGAAGTATTCTAACAGAGGTGGGAAGTCTAGTAACAGAGGCTTAGGCTCAGCCACAATGTAAGGCTTATTGCCTTATTACAAATGGCTCATCAAATGAGACATTTTTTTTTTTTTATGCTTTTTGGAGGGCAATTGGGGTTAAGTAACTTGCCCAAGGTCACCCGGCTAGGTTTTTATTTTGTGTGTGCGTTAAATGTCTGAGGTCGGATCCGAACTCAGGTCCTTCTGACTCCAGGGCCGACACTCTACTCACTGCGCCACCTAGCTGCCCCCAAATGAGACATTTTAATCCGAGTTCAAGAGCCTGTACCTCAAGGACTGAAGGAGAGCTTGAGGTGGCTCCCAGAGATCACACTTCATCAAAGGAACAGTTACTCCATATTGAATACTTTTCTTATAGTCTTTCTCTTTCTTCAGGGACCTTTCCCTGAAGGGACTATGGAACCACATATATGGTCTCTTAATAATTATCTCCTGAACTCTTAGCTTATACTTAGGCCCAGAACATCAAGAAATCACTCTTCACTAAAGAGTCTTATGCAAGCGGGCTTTGAACAACTAGTTACATTTGGAAGCTACTTAAGATTAAAATCTCCAACTTCTCAGACTTCCATGTGGTATTCAGATTTCTTAGGTGAGAATATCTTTTGCTTTATGTTTTTCTCCCATTATTTATATGATTAACTGTTAAGCGAAATCTTGAGAGCTAACATCTCCATCAAAATGGAATTTTAAAAAATCCATCCAGAGAAATGTTAATGATAACAACAACAACAATAGCTAGAGTTTTTGATAGTTCTTTAGGCTTTGCAAAATGGCTTCATGTAGATCATCACATTTCAACCTGACCACAACCCTGCAAGATAAGCCATCTCCTACCTTTCATGAATATGGAAACCAAGTCTCAGAGAAATTAAGTGTCTTATCTTTGGTCATAAAGCTATTATGCCTTTGAGACAGCATTCAAACCTGGCTTTTCATTCTGACTCCAAACATGAGGTACTTTATACATTACAAAAGCAAAATAATCTGTTTGAGGGCTAAGCCTATTTTCTTTTTGTCTTCGTAAAGCACAGCACCTGATGTGGCACCTTGAATATAGTAGGCCTGTAACGTATGTTTATTTATTTATTTTTATTTTCATGTCACAGTATATATGGCTAGATTCTTGGTAGTGCAAATAATGAATCTAATGAAATCACATTACTAGGAGGCAGCTAGGTGGCAGTGAATACAGGACTGACCCTGGAGTCAGGAGGACCTGAGTTCAAATCTGGCCTCAGACACTTAACACAAAACTAGCTGTGTGACCTTGGGCAAGTCACTTAACCCCAATTGCCCTACCTTCCCTCTCCTAAAAGCAAAAAAAAAAAAAGAAAAATCACATTACTAGAATTCATACTACATATTTCCACTGGGCTGAAACAAATGACCACATATTACATAAATATAAGTTTAAATAGCTTGAATTTTAATACACATGCTAACTTCATGAGATTCCTCATTGTCACAAACCTAGCAGAACTGTTCTAGTTCTATTCTCTTCCTCAGTTCATACATGTTCTTTGAGGTTTCTCTTGCAAACACCTCTTTTCCTATAGCACAATAATATTCAATTTCATTCCTATGCCATTTTTTCCCCACCAGATTGATTACTCCACATTACCTCTCTGCCTCTCAAAAGATCTAAGAGAATATTTTCAACATTTTATTTTCCCTCAAATTCTTGCTCTCCAGTTTCATAAACTTTTTTTTTGTTTAATATTATTTATCCTTTAAGATTTCAGGATACCAAATAGATTCAGAAGTCTAGTTAAACACATTTTCCAAAAGTTCAATAGAAGTTCTAAATCATTCTGGCTTCAAGTATTTTTCCTTTGAGTATTAGTCATTTATGTATTTTTTTTTGTCATAAGAAATCAATTTATAAAGATCAAAAATAATAAATGAAAGGTAAACAGAATTGATAAATGCTAAGTACATTGTTTCATAAATTCAAAGTTGAAGGTCTAAATTACATTACATATATTAACATATGATAATGTTTTGATTTTATTAATATTATATAGTCTATTCTCTTACTTTTAATATTTCCAATTGCTGTTGTCCAAGCCATTAAAAATGGACTAAAGCTTTTAATTTTAACGAATACCATCTCTAATAGCAACTAATAACACCTCTATCACTTTGGATGCCTTTCACTGGGCATTTTTAAGAATTTTACAATATTAGCATCAAAGCCCTGTAGCTTTTTCATTTGGATAAATATGACCCCATACAACTCATTCTGTAGAATTCCTTCAAACATTTTATGAATGTCTCTATAGCCTCTATGGATCATGAAAGTAAGCAATACAGAGAACCTGAAATGAATAATCACCTATTGATTCTGCATGGCAGTCACAGATATTTAACCCTTTCAACACACAGAAAGGGCTTGACAGACCGAGCAAAATGCATGTAGGAAATACAAGGCTTGTCATCATATCTTCTAATAATGGAAAGAAGAGTAGATGGTTCCAGAATTTTAGAGGCTGTTTGTCTCTAGTATTAAAATTAAAATTAATTATTACTTATTATATTATTATTATATTATATATTACTTATATATTATTAATTAAATATTAATATTTAACTAAGAAATATATAGATATATGTATATACATAGGACACACACATATGTGTGTATGTATGTATGTATACACATATATAGCTACATATTTAAGAATATAAATAGGAGACAGTGATATTACTGTCTCGGATTATAGAACATCTGGAACTGAATGATCAAGAAAACCCAAATAGACAGCTAAAAAATACAAAGCTTGGGGCAGCTAGATGGCACAGTGAATAGAGCACTGGCCCTGGAGTCAGGAGGACCTGAGTTTAAATCTGGCCTCAGACACTTAACACAAAAACTAGCTGTGTGACCTTAGGCAAGTCACTTAACCCCAACTGCCCTCCAAAAAGCAACAAAATAAAAAAATAAAAAATACAAAGCTAACTGAATACAAACAGTTGGCCATGAAATCCTAAATAGAGTCATCTCTGCTTGAAGTAAACTGAGAATTCCACAGAATATGAAAATCAGCTGAAAATACGCTGAAGCATACTATGTTGAGTTAAATTCAGCTTGAATTACATTCAGTTTCAATTTAAAATTAATTTCCTAAGCACCCACTTTGTCTAAAGTATTGTGTAAGATACATAATAGGGAAAATGGGATAATTACTGGCCTCCAGGAGATCATGGTGGGGAGATCTGTGCACTAACTATGATGCATAGCCAAATGTTCTGGAGACAAACAGGGGGCTAAGGAAAAATTTTATGAGGAAATAAGCATCAGAGAGGATGGCTTAGGGAGCAACTTTTGGAAGATGTGGAAACTGAGTTAAGCCTAGGAGGAAGGGATAGACAAATGAATGGAGATGCCAAGAGAGTATATTCCAACCAGGAGAGAAGAATATGAATTGAGAAGTGGAAATGGAAGCAGGTCGGATGAGAGTAAAGGAATATAAATTATCTACTTTGGCTGGAAGGTAAAGGATATGAAGGAGAATGAGGTAGAGTTTTGCGTAAGGCAGATTTTTACAATGCTGTAAGATTGACAAAGCCTTTCCCCCAAACAGACAAACCGAAAACAAACACACAATGTGTTTTGATGCAGGCTTCATCATCCTCCTTTCCAGATGATGTGATTCCAGATACCATGTGATCATTGGAAAGGTTAATGCTGGCCCTGTAGAGTAAGTTATAAAAAATGCAAATCAAAACCATAAATATTTTCAGGATTTCAGATTTCATTAGAATCTTGTCTTTCCTCATCCTCATGTACTTTGGTGGCATAATCTTCATGAGTTACTATAGAGGAAAAAAGTAATAAGGCATCGTCAATCATTTTGTAATTAGGATTTTGCGATTACTTAGATTTTACTTAGATGAGACACTTTGTAAATCACTTAGTGGTGCTTGTAATCTGGTAACACATTTCAAAGTCATCTCTGGTATAACCTTCCAGAGCTCAATGTGATTTCCATGAAAAGAAGGACCATCAGAGTAGTGCTTAATAGAGTCTTTGGTAAGCAGGGTAGACAACAAGCAATGGTCAGTCAAATAAGCAAAACTGAATGGATGTGTGACCTAAAGGAGCAGAGAACAGACAGAGAATTGAGTGTTGTACTTTGTTCTTGAAGAGGATCAAATGACATCACTATGATCAAGTCAAGTTTCAATGTGCCCTTACAATCTAATTGGGATATAAAACATACCTATATACAAAGCAAGTTACATACAGAATAAACAGGAAATAATTAAGAGAAGGAAGGAAAAGGAAAAAAGAAAAAAAGGAAAGGGGGTTAGATCAACATGGTGTCTTGCTATTCTTCATTTTTGCTCTCTGTGCCTTGCACAAGTGGTTTCCCCAAAGCTAGATTGCACTTTCTTTACCAGTGTCTCTTAAGCTCTTCCTTAAGAGTTGCAAGGGTTATGGGATTTGAAGATCTTCCATGCCCCATAGGACTTGCTGACATAGCAGGAAGGGGTGGAGCAAGAGGAAGCAGAAGCAAAGCTAGAGTTCTGGTGGTGACTAGCAGCAGCAGCAGCAGCAGCAGTGGTAGCGGCAAGGTAGAAGTGGAGGTGCAAACCCCTTTTTGAGCCAGCCAGAATTTCTGCTAAGGACTCTTGTTGGGGACTGCCAGGGACCGGAGCTGCAGGGGGCCGGAGCTGTTGGGAGCATACTTCCTGGACGCTGAGCTGTTGTTGTGAGTGGGGAGAGAAGGACCTTTGCCTGAGGTAGCCTGTTCTGTTTTGAAGGCTTAAGAATGTGGTTGTTTACTATGTTAACTACTGGTGCCAATTTCATAACTACTCTGATGGCTTTGACTTTCTGGTTTTGGGACTCAGTTATTTGGTATTTTAATAAAGGTTCTGGCTTTATCCCCCATATAGAGAGCCTGGTATATTTTGTGATTAATAGCCACATAAGCCTATTTATAATTGCCATAGGCATAGTGAATATTGCATTGTTAATACAAGAGTTCAGCATCAGCCTCATCTCTTTCATGAATAGAGGAGCAAAAGTTTAGAGCTGGAAGGGCCTGAGCAATTCATTACATCTAAATGCCTCACTTTACAGAAGCAAAAACAGAGGCCCCAAAAAACTTTACTAGTTTGCCCAGGTTTACACAAGTACTGTGTGGAGCAGGATTTTAACCCAGCTATTGCAACTCCAAAATATGTTGTTCCCTTTGCTCCATGTTTTGTTCTTTATTCCAGAACTTCCATCTACTAATGCCTATTATTTTATATTAATTATATCCCTTGTGTATATTTCTGTATGTATAGGCTATCTTTCTTTGAGATCCAGGGCTACTTTGCCGTTTTCTTTATGTATTAAGAGTTTGCATTGCCTAGCAAATACTAGGTCATTAAGAAATCCTTGATTGATTGATATGCACAACCAAAATTGTCAACAAAAATTTTTGCCTCTGTTTCCTCACTGATAAAATGAGAATTGAAATCAAGGCCCTCTGAGATCATTTCCATCTTTAGATGGAAGATCCTATGATTATAAATTTGAAAGTGACATAAAAGCAATTTCACTTTGGAATATTTTGCCTTTTGGAGAGGCATAATTAGAAATAAATGGTTGCTTGCTTTTTCAAGTTTCAAAAACTTGACTTGTGAATCCAGAACCTCATTCAGACATTCCATTCAGAAGTGTATTTTTAGGTCTTATTTCAAAAGCTGTACTTCAGAACCCAAGGCATTTTATTGCAGAGAAAGAAAATATTGGCATTCTTCAATACACATTTGGCCTAGTTTTCACCAAGTGGCTTCCAACTGACTTTCAAATTTCTATGGGATAGCAAGCATTGCACTTAAAAAAAAAGGGAAAATTGTAGAATTTAGAGAAGATCAAAACAAATGATTAAAGGAATAGTAAATGGTACACCATAGAAAAGAATTATTCAGCCTGGGAGGTAGGGGAATGGGAGATAAGCAATTCACTCTCTATAAGGATATAAATGTGTCTCCCTTAAAAAAAAAAAAAGGCAGCTATGCAATTGAATAGCCTTTAGTTTGTCTCAGAAAGCCTATGGGTGAATAGGATAACCTAATCCAACCACAAATCAGTTGTATGGCTTTATCGACTGAACTTGTATTTCTGGGCATAATTTTCATTGTTTATTAAGTAAAGGACGAGTAATTGATTAGTGTTTTCATTACTACAAAATGCTGTAGGCATATGATTTTGTCTAAGTAAATTCTGTACCATTGTGCCTTTAGTAACTCTAAGGTAGAGGTCATTGGCTCAAATGTGGGAGGGGAAAAGAAGATAATACACATTTGTTAAATGTATACCAAGTGTGAAGCATTGTGCTGAGTAGTTTATAAATATTACATTGGTTGATCCTCAGAACAGCTCTGTGAAGTATGAGCTAATATTAGCCTCACTTTATTTATTTATTTACTTGTTGCTTTTTGGAGGGGGGAAGGTAGGGCAATTGGAGTTAAGTGACTTGCCCAAGGTCACACAGCTAGTAAGTGTATCAAGTGCCTGAGGCCAGATTTGAACTCAAGTCCTCCTGACTCCAGGGCCAGTACTATATTCACTGCACCACCTAGCTGCCCCTATTAGCCTCATTTTACAATTGAGGAAAGGACTGGAGGCAAACAAAATTAAATGATTTCCCCAGATTCATATGGGTAGTATTTTTCTGAGAACAGATTTGAACTTAGGACTTCCTGATACCAGGGCCAGTGTTCTATATACTGTAACATCTAACTCTCTTTAGACAATAATCAGAATCCAAGGAGAAATCAAGAAACATGGATAATAAATAGAGAAAAATAGTTGTTTAAGCAATGAAAAACGTATTAGGCTCTAAAAAATAAATATCTTTATAGGCTGAAGGTGGTCACATGAGCAACAAGATGGTGTAGTAGACATTTTCTCTGAATCTCATAAGTTCTAGAACCTCTCTAAAAGAGAAATTATGGACCAAAGAGAAAGTAACTTCTGCTATTTCCATGTTCTAGGACTCTTGGAATGCAAAAGAAGGTTAAAAAATAAATCCCAAGAATTTATGCTTACTGATCCTAAGCTCACACAGCACACCTCCCACATTATCACTAACAAACACATGGATATGATACAGGCCAAAATCCACCCCTGTAGCCTGTTCCCCTCTCCCTCTTTTCAGTGCCATTTAGAATCCAGCTCCAAGCTATGGAAGTTTATTTGGGTCTTGACAATCAACTCAGCCACAGCCCTTCTGGAGTAAACACCTGCCAAGGGCTACAACCTAGAAGAACTAGCACTGCAAAACTGAAATACTACCATCAGGGAAAATAGACTCTAAACTGCTAGTACTGAGCCAGAAAACTAAGGAACAGAGGGAGTGGGACTGATCTTCAGGATAGGACACAAGTGAATATGAAGAACTGTGCAGTGATCTCCTAAGCATGAGGGAAAGAGAAATATATCATTTATTTAGGGTCCATTCTAACCTCTCAAAAAATAATTTGAAATACAAAGATAGGTTGGTGAACTGTGCATTGACAAATCTGGGAGGGAACTGAGATGCTTTGAGATCTAATCCCCAGGGAAATGACTATTAGAAGGGAAGTTAGTCAGGAAGTTATTGGTAAGGAAAATGTAGGGAGGAAGAAAAACACTGAAAGTACCAAAGATTTTAGCAGGAAGAAATATCAGAGACCTTGAATATATACAGATGAATCAACAAGAAAAACAAACAAACAGCAACAACAAAAACATAGTAACGATAAAAGGAAATATGGCCTTTAGATTGGTAAAGAAGTTCATAGATATTCAACTATGAATAAAAGCTATAAAAGGAAGGAAAATGAGTCAAATCTTGATGAGAGAGAGTAACCTGTGGAATTGAAGAAGAATATAGAACTAACATATGTTGTCCTTGAGTTATTTCAAAGAGAAATGAAGATTATGAGAGCAGAATCCATGTCCCACACAAAAAAATAACGAGCAGAATAGAAAAACTCAAAACTGCAATGGCAAGACTCACCAAAAAAAAGCAAGAGAGAGAAATAGTTTGGGAATGCAAATTACACAGAAGTGAATGCCAGTCTAGAAGAAGAGAAACAAAAAAAAAATAAGAACATTTAAAAATGTGCCCATTATACATGCAAAACACACATCTCAAAGATAGGATGCATAGACACAACCTAAGGATCATAGATCTAAAAAAACACAACGGGACAAAAAATATTAATAACATAATGAAGAAAATATTTGAAGAGAACCATTCAGAACTTGTAGTCATAGAAAATGAAATTCCAATTGAAAGAATTCACACATTGACTCTAGAGAAAATTTAAAAAGTTACAAACTTCAAAACATATAATGGTTAAATCTGATCATTCAATTCAGAAACAAGAAGTTCTAAAAGTCATCAAAGGGAAGACTAACAAAAAGCCATACAAATCATTCCAGACTATCCCACATTTGTTAGGAAAAGGAGAATGGAATAAAGGGCTGCAAAGAGTATTGGAGCTGAAGATGAAGTTGAGTGTGACCTATTCAGCAAATATGAGCTTAGACATACAGGACAAAAGATAGACATGTATCAACAACAAAGAGTCTGAAACATTTTTAGAAAGAAAATCAGAACTAAAGAGATTATTTGCTTCTTGAATAGCCCAAACAATAGAAATGCCAGAGAAGTGAATAAATGTAGACAAAAATAGCAATAGAGTGAAAACAGAGAGACAAGTGAGAGGCATTTTTCTAAATGCACATGAGGACATAGAAATGAAGGCTGAAATCTGGTAGAGTTAACAATGAAGAAGGGGATAGGGGACATTATGCATAGAACCTGGCAACACTGTGCTGACAAATAAATGCTACTTTGGTGGAACTACATTATAAATCGGAGGATACATTAAAGGGTAGAAGGGCATAGGGGAATACAGAACAGTGAGTGATGCCCTAGGATCAAATTAAGGGCTGACAATGAGGGGAAGGTGACCTTTGGGATCCCATAAAGAGAAGAATCTATAGGGGAGAGAATGAGGAGAAGGATGGAAAGACCAAAGAATGGGGAAAAGGAAAGAAGCCTTATTTTGGAAGTGGGAATGGGTCTCTCCAGGAATGAAAGGAGACAAGGAACTTACACTGAATGAGGGCTGATGGATTTGTTCCCTAAAAAAGTGTGCTTGCAGCATGGAGGGAGAAGTTGGAATCCTAAGGGGCAACTAGAGTGGGGAAGTATGGGCACAGAAAGGAGATATGCAGGAAAATATCGGGGAGAAATGTCAACAAGAAAGTATGGATCAGTTGGATGGGTGCTTTACCATGTGCAACTATCTTTGACAACTGCAATAATTAAACTTGCTCTGAGAGTATTACACAATGGAAAAGGGGAATCTGTGGGGAAATGAAGCCCTACAAGGCAGTGGCAGGAAGTACATGTAGGGTAGAGCCTAGAAGGCATGCCTTGGAAAGTCTGATTATATGAAGAATTCAGAGAAAAAAGAGAGATCAGGGATTATTAGGATAATGAATCAGATGGGAGCTTAAAATAATGATGCAGGGCAGAGCCAAGATGGCAGCATAGAAGCAGGTATACTCCCTGAGCTCCCCCCATAACCACCTCAAATACCTATAAAATATGACTCTAAACAAACTTTAGATCTACAGAACCCACAAAGTGACAGAGAGAAACAAATCTCCCGCTGAAGGCAGCCTGGCAAGAAGGGTCCATCTCAGCATGCTAGGAACAGAGCCCAGTCCCATGTGAGCCTGTGGTTTTAGCCTCAGGGTGGCCCCAACCAGCCATGGTTGGAGGGAATTCAGAAGAGTGGATCACTAGCAGCTGTCACAATTTCCAGAATTATCAACCCATATATGCCAAAGGCAAAGTAGAAGGTCAATGTGGACATTGGGAATAGGGGGTTTGAGAGTGTGGTCTGGCTTCTGCCCCTGGGGGGAGAAGTGGCTGAGGTACAGTGGCAGCCACCACCAGGTGGCTGCTTCAGAGCTTCTGGCCTGCATATCATAGGGGGACCAAGCAATCATTCTGAGGGGTAATCACTCTTGCTTAAACCTACTTGGATCTGGATCACTGTCTAGGGTGGAGGTACTGGAGTGCATGACCAGGTGCCAGAGCCTGTGGAGGCTTCAGAGAGGGTACCCAACTAATAGCTCCAGCAGCTGTGAAAACCCCAGTAATTTGGGACAAAGCTCTCCTCTCTGGAAGCAGAGTTCTACTGTAGCAGAGAGCTCAAAAGCCAAGTAATTGAATAGCAACATAAGGAAGCAAAGGAAGCAAAGCAAGCACAGCAATCCAACTTTGGATTCCTTTTTGGGGGACAAAAAGGATTAAAGCATGGAAAGACAGGAAGACAACAAAGTTGGAACTCCTGCATCAAAAGCTTTCAAAAAAAAGTGAATTGGTTACAGGCCATAGAGGAGCTTAAGAAGGATTTTGAAAACCAAATAACAGAAGTGGAGGAAAAATTGGGAAGAGAAATGAGAATGAAGCAGGAAAATCATGAAAAATGAGTCAACAATGTGACTGAAGAAAATAATACCTTAAAAAGCAGACTAATTCAAATGGCAAAAGAGGCTCAAAAAGCCAACGAGTAAAAGAATACCTTAAAAAGCCAAATTTGCCAGATGGAAAAAACAATATCAACAGCTCACTGAAGAGAATCATTCCTTCAGAATTAGATTGGAGCAAATGGAAGCTAGTGACTTTGTGAGAAATCAAGATACTATTAAACAGATCCAAACAAATGAAAAAAAAAATAGAAGAGAATATGAAATATCTCATTGGAAAAACTACTGACCTGGAAAATAGATCCAGGAGAGATAATTTAAAATTATTGAACTACCTGAAAGCCATGATCAAAAAAAGAACCTAGAAATCATCCTTCAAGAAATTCTCAAAAAATTGCCCTGATATTTTAGAACCAGAGGGCAACATAGAGGTTGAAAAAGATTCACCAATCACCTCTTGAAAAAGATAACCAAGGGGGGCGGAGCCAAGATGGCGAAGTAGAAACAACACCTCCAAGGCTCTCTTCCCCCAGATCACCTCCAAACTATGTAAAAGGGGACTCTGAACAACTTCTGGAGCCCCAGCACCCAAAGAACGACACAGAGAAGCTAACTTCCCACTGAGGACAGCCCAGCAGCCCTGCAGGAAGGGCCAGCACAGCACTCTGGGAGCTGGCAGCGCAGTGCGCACCCCAGAGAGCTGAACCCAGGTCCCATGGTTTTAGCCCCAGGGCAGAAGGGAATGAATCTGGAATTCAAAGTTTTAAAATCAAATATTTAACAATATATAAATACTATTATTAATACTATTTTATATATAATTGGGAAATAAGATATACAGTCATTGGGGCACAGAGATTCACTTTGCCCTACTGAAAAAGTCGAAGGGGGTATAGGAGAAGATATGGGAGAGAGCAGATGGGCTGAGGGGATATCTTATATGACTGTTATTCTGGGGTGGTGGGTAGGGAAAAATGGGGGAAAAAACTGTAACTCAAAATCTGATGGAGATGAATGATGTAAACCGGAAGTTAATAAAGCATTTGAAAAAAAAGAAGAGATCAGGAGAGATAAAAGAGAATCAATAGAAATATCTGCCTTAAATATAAAGATCAAAGTAAATCAATGCACATAATACTGTGTTCATAGCAGAAGAAGGGAAAAAAATCATAACAACAATAAATTAAAGGCAGGTGAGGAAAATATATACCTAACTCACGACTTAAATTATGTATAGGTTGAACAGTCAAATAAAAATGGAAAAGAGTGCTAAGAAGGCAAGTGGTCAAATGGGTAACACATATATCAAATTTCTATAACAGCGAATATCAGAAACATATACATACATATGTAATTCTTCTATAGAAAAATGGTTAAAATACAGGAATAAGCAGTTCTTGAAAGAACAGCTAAGTATCTACAGCCATGTGAAAATTGTTCCAAATCACTAATAATAAGAGAAATGCAAACACAATAACCCTAAGGTTTTATCTCACACCCTAGAAATTGGTGAATATGAGAAAAATTGGAAAATGTTAATGTTGGAAGAGATGTGAGAATATAGGCACTCAATACCTTGTTGGTGGAGCTATGAAGTGGTAACAAAACACTTTTGAAAACACTATGGATTTGCGAAAATGAAGTCATTAAAATGTCCATACCCTTTGAACCAGAAACTCCATTATTGAACTTAAGCCCCAAGGAACCCACTGATAGGAAAAAAGCAACGTTCCCATGTATGCCAATATTTAAAGTAGCACTTTTTGTGTTGGCTAAAAATTGGAAATGAAGGAAATACCCACCAGTTGAGAAATGATTAAATAAATCATCATACATGAAGGAAATGGAATATTAATGTACTGTAAGAAATTATGTGTATGATTAAAAAACCCGAGAATTATAGAAATGTCTATAGGAACCAATACAATGAAGTAAGCTGAGTCCCAAAACAACATACAGAGTGACTTCAAAAATAAAAATCCAAAGAAGAAACTAAATAAATAAACAAACACATAAATAAATTTTAAAATAAAATAAATTATAAATTTTAAGTGTGACTCAGAAGAAAAGATGTGAGGACAACCCCCACCCCCAACCTATCACTGTATGGGTGTGGGAGGGCCACAGGTTTTACACATTATACATGTTTTCAAGCTTTTCCCAACACAGCTATCAGTGTGCTTACTTTTCTTTCTCCTTTCTGAAAATAAACTATTTGTCATAATGAATGACTCCTTAGGAGGAAGGGTTACATGGTATACTATAGTAATATAGAAGACAAAAAAATCAATAAAATTTTATAATGAAAATAATTTAAAAGAGTTATGTGACTTGGGAGAATGTCAATGGGAGAACTACAACAGTAGTTCTTAAGGAAGAAGGAGGAGGAGGAGGAAGACATTACCCTAGTCAAGTTACTTAATCTATTAGCATGCCAGAAAACTCTAAAACTATAAATTACAGAACAGATACTGAGAGATACTAGTTGTAATCTGCTTTAGAAATAGTATTTTTTTCACCAGGAGTTTATGTGCATATGAACACACACATATACATACATAAATGCATATATCTATGCATGTCCACATGCCACATATACATGTATGTGTTTGTGTGTGCATTATATTAGCGTTCAAACCCAACCAAAAAGCTGTGCATGTGAATATGTAGAAAGATGGTAGGTAAATAGATGAATGTCTAAATATAGAATATGGTTATTTATATAAAGCTCTATATGTAATCTATATAACCACAGGAAATGATTTTGAAGGAATGCAGATGAGATTTTGAAGGAATGCAGATGAGATTTTGTTTGACCACAGCACTGAGTCCATAATCAGTATTTAACATATTATTTTAGGAATTGCTGATTAAATAGCATAAAGAAGGAATTTATAATTATACATCTGCATTATCAAACTAAGATTTGATGACTGAGAGAACATGTGGAATCTCCAACTAAAAGATTCCAAGGAGAAATTTGACAGCCATCTGCCTTATAAAGGTTTGACACATATCTGCCTAAAAGTAAGGCAATGGACCAGACCTTCATGAAGTCTGTTCCAGGTTTATAGTTCCACAAAATACTTTGCAATGCAGTAAATGAGTGCCCATAGGCCTGAGCAACATTCTCCATACTGAAACTACAATCTTTTACCCTATCAATCAGACAATATAATATTTCATGTAAGTAAAACTGACCAAAATATTTGGTGTTTTTTATAAGGTATTTTTATGAGCCCAACACTGTGCTAAGTACTCAAAGCATTTTTTTTTAACTGTATAAAGCATGGTCCTGGACCATGTAAATGTAAAAATAAATTAAAAATCTAAACTGACTTGAGTAAAGGTAGTAAGAAGCATGAAGCAATTAGATGAATAAAAGAACTGTGATCACTTTTGTACATTGATTGGTAAATATTGGAATTCATAGAGAACAATGATCTGTGTAAGCTAGAAGAATTCAGGAAGACTTCTTGGAAAAAGCCTTAAAAGCTAAGTGGACCTTATATAAGGATGAAGAGAGTAGGAAAGCTAGAAGAAATAATAGTTTTCCAGATGGGAAGAATGCCACTAGCAAAGTAAAAGAAGGAAGAGTAGATTGGACATTTTCTTGATGAGAAAATAGTTTTTAAAGTCTTCCTAAATGTGGTAGAGGTTGGATGATGGCAAGTATTGGGATGGACAGGCAGAATCACACTCTTTGAGGTTTTCAATACCAATCAGGAAGGCAGAGCGTTTTGTTTGTTTATTTCTCTGATATAAGAATTACCAGAGTTCTAATATAAGATGTGTATGAGAGTGACATGACAAAAATGCTATTTTAAAAATAATATTTAAAAATAATAAAGTGTTATGCAAGATGGATTACAAGGATTGAGAGTATAGAATAGTTAGGATTCTATTGCGATAACCCAATTCAGAGATTTGGAGATGGAGCTCAGAGGTCATTCACTAGATCTTTCACATTAAACTAAGGCTAAGTTTACACAGATAAAAAAGTGACAGAGATGGGATTCAAGGTCAAGTTTTCTGAGTCTAAATACTATGTTCTCTCCCTTGAAGCAAGGTGGGAACAAATGAGTTTGGACAGCTGTGGTCACACTAGGAAAAGAAGATAAAGGGAAAATGTAGGAGACATTTCAGGAGAAGAAATGACAGAACTTGGTACAATCAGATAAATGGGATAATGTAAAAAGAAGAAATAAGTATGAATAAAAGTTCCTTACCTTACAATAAGGTAATAAGAAGTCATCTATCTATCTATCTATCTATCTATCTATCTATCTATCTATCTATCATCTATCTATCTATCTATCTATCTCAGTCTTTCTATCAAGAAGATTTGCATTAACATAGATGAAGGGTTTGAGAAAGGGAGACATTTTTTAAGGGGAATTTTTTTTTTACTTGAAAGCATGATTTCTTGGGTGACCTTTTATTATTAGTCAGTGCATTATTTTGACAATAAGGCCTACTACACAGTTTAAAGTAATATGGATATATAGATTTCTAACTATACATTTTTGGTGAAGTTATGGACAAAACCATTTTCATCGCTATTCTTGCTGTCATTAGTTGTATTTTCATTGTTATTCTTCTGATCAAATATTTGATAGAATTCAGATAGAAAGGATCTTGGGACAAGTCACTTCCTACTTTATTCTTTTATGATTCCTATCCAGTGGCTATTGTGGAGAAGGGTAAAATGGTTGCTTTTGATGGTTGAATAAAAACAAAAAAATCTTAGTTAAGATAATGAAATGAGGGGCAGCTAGGTGGCACAGTGAGTAAGAGCACCAACCCCATAGTCAGGAGGACCTGGGATTGGTTCTGACCTCAGTTACTTATCACCCACACATAAATAACTAGCCGTGTAACCTTGAGCAAGTTACTTAACCCCAATTGCTTTAAAAAAAACCAAAGATAATGAAATGATGCATATTTTCTCCTATCGCACATATTTCCTTTTTTATTTTTAACTGTAGACTTATATTTCAAAACTTTTCTCATTTAATTGTATAATCCATTAATCAATCAACAACTATTTATTAAGTTCCCACTGTGTTGTAGAAATTGTACTAAAATCAAATCAGTATAAGTTGGAAGACTCTACCACAGGTTGGGCACAAATAGTCCATATGAGCCTTTGGAGTGGTGATGTCTCTAAATTTGTACATCTCATGATTCTTTAGAGCTACTGAACATCTGCTTTGCTCATAATACAGCACCTTCTTTGATGCAGGCAAACAATGTTGGATGCTCCTGTGCCAGTATCTCCTATGAATCCCAATTGATGCCAAAGTTCTTCAGAGTGATTTTGAGTGTCCTTGAATTATTTCTTATGACCTCCATAGGAGTGCTAGTCTTGTGTGAGTTCTCCAAAACTATTCTTTTAGGAAAACATACTTTTGGTATTCTAAAAATGTGGCCAGATGACCAGAGTTGTGCTTTCTGCAACAGAGTTTGAATGCTTGGCAGTTTAGCTCAGTATCCAATACCTCATCTTGTTAGGTGATCTTATCAATCTTCCTAAGATAATTCAAATGGAAGGAGTTCAATTTTCTGGCATTGTGATGGTGTACTGTGCAGGTTTGACAGGCATACCACAATGAATTCAACATATCTATAGACCTTCAGTTGATTAGGCAGTATATTAACTTTTCCCTTCCACACTTCCAAACATTGAGTTAGGTCTGGAAATGTATGCATCAATTTCATCTCTGTTTACATCCTAGGAAAGTATACTGCCAAGGTAAGTGAACTTATCTACAACATTCACAATTTCTCCATTTGCTGTAACTGATGGTTCAGTGTATGAATGGTGCATTGCTGGTTGGTGGAGAATCTCTGTTTTCTTTTTGTTGATTGTTAGTCCAAAATTAGCACAAACAGTAGAGAATGGATCCATACTTCGTTGCATCCCAGCTTCAGAGGCTGCATTGAGCTCACAATCATCTGTGAACAAAAACTCACACACCAATTCTCCCTCCACTTTAGACATGGCTTATAGCTTTATAACTTATTGCCACTGAAGTAGCTGAAAGTGATGACATTTTCATCCTTATTGAAAGTATCTGACAGCAACATGGGAAACATCATGCTTTCAATGGTGCCGATGATTTCCAGCAAGTACAGTGGCATGCTTACAGAGGCTCTGGATAACAAAAATTGCTCTTATACTTTCCCAGTGCTTGCTCCCATGCTCAAGAGCTCTTCTTGGCCTTGGGTTGTGACCAGACTCTTTGCTCCCTTATAACTCTATAATTACTCCTCTTCTCCCTGAAACTGTGATCCAGGAATGCTTATGGGCAGTAGAGTTACTGATCACTGCTAGCCCCACCTGGTGTCTGCAAAAGGTCCTGTGTAACCCCTCTTTCCTTCTGGTTGTCTGAAAGAGTTCCCAAAGCTCCTGCTGCCATCTCCAGAGACTCCTCTCATGCTGCCACAGCATGATTGTTCTGGGCTGGCTCCCATCCCAGTGTCACAGACCTCTCTTCAGACATCCTTAAATTTTCTTAGGCCAGAAAAATGTCTCCTTCTGACCTCTTGTTGACTCTCCTGTTCCAAATTTGATTTCAGGTGTTATTTTAATTTGGGTCTGGAGGGGGATGTTGGTGGAGTTCAGTTATGTTGTCTGTATTTTCCCCTTCCTTAGTTCTATCAGTTCTAACAATGATCCAAATTCATTAAAAATCTTGCTGAGTTTGGTGGAAGCTAAATGTTAAAATGTTTGAAAGTGTGCTTATTGCCTTTTGTTGCTGGGGATCTATATGATGAGACCACTTGCTGAACCAGCAAGTATTTTTAAATCACTGATCCTGACTGCTGGAAATCATTTGCATGAAGTAACATTGCTTTTGTACTCTACTGAAATTAGTTTGGCCAGGAAGCTTAGAGATGAAATGTTTTTTAGAACTTCCATTCACAATCTGATAAAAATCATCCATTTACTGCTTGGGTTATAAAGTCTAAATAAACTTTAGCTAAATCACAGTTCTTCAGTTTTCATTTAGGAAAAGATTCCTACTGGTGTCCTTCCTTTTGTTGTCATATTAGAGACAAAAGGATGTAATACTTTCAGTCAACACATTTATCTTCTGAAAGGTCATACTATAGAATCATGAGAATTATGTAGGGAATATGATTTATCTGTGATTGATTTTCATAATTAAGATCTATATATTCAACAATTAATAAAGGCTAAAATGAAGTAGGAAGTGCAAATTGGATATGTGAATGAATGAGAATGCATTTATTTAAATTCTTACATTGTGTCAAGCATGGTGCTAATGCCCTGGCATATAAAAAGTAAAAGCAAGACGGACCCTGTACTCACCAAGTTCACATCTTATTTAGAGGAAGTGTCACATAAAAAATTAAGCCCTGACAAAGAGCTACAGGACAAATGGAAAGGACGTGAGGTCCTAAGGCTTCTGTGCAGAGTGGAAGAAGAGGTCCAGGGATCCTAAGGCTGATTTAGTAGGTCACACAGCGATACTGGGTATTTGTAAGGCATAAAGGCAGGGAATAATAGAAAACTGGTCACCTTCCACCTCAGTGAAAAAAATGGAGCTGGTGCTCCCATCTCATCATGAAAGTCATCTGGCTAGTCAAACAGGTTTATAATAGAATCCAAATAACCAAGCCTATGAAATGAAGGGCATTGACTATTGTTACTATACAAAATAAATGCCGTTGCAGGAAAATAATACAATTTGTGAAAGACAAGAAAAATTCCTGAACTTATTCTCTCCCCCCTCCATCCCAGGTAATAAATTTAAAAAAAAATTTGTCTTTATTAATTTGTTTGTTTACTTTCAGTTTACAAGATTCAGTTCCACAATCCTATGAGTTTCAAATTTTCTCCCCCTCCCATGGCAGCATGTAGTCAAGTATAGGATCTGCAAATATGTCCACATTAGACATTAGATTATAAAGGACTGTAACAGATGGAATGAACTGAAGTGGCAGTTAGGTTCCCATAGTTCTAGCTCCTACACCAGGCCTCTCACAAGGCCCCTCAGTGGGCCCCAACACCTGGCCCCTCACTTCTTATCTTCACTTATCCCTCCTACTGCCTATAGGGCACAATGGATTTTTATACTTATCAGAGTATGTTATTCCCTCTTTGACCCCAAACCAATGAGAGTAAATTTCATACAGTGCTCTTCTCCCTCCCTCCTTTCCCTCTATTATAATGAGTTTCTGTATCTTTTCATGTTAGAATCTTAAACTTAACTAATTATATTAATCCCTCTTTGAACCAGAACCAATGAGAATAATGTTCATATAATGTTCATTTCCCTCTCTCCTTCCCCTCTACTATAGTATGTTTTTATGCCTCTTTGTGTGGCATAATTTATGTTTTTCTGCCTCATCCTTCCCTTTTATCACATTACAGTCCCTTTGAACCCCTTAATAAGGTTTTTTTTAATCATCAGATTAGTTCATTTATACCCACACCCTTTATCTATGTGTATCCCTTTTAAAGGTCATAATAATCATATACATTTCAATATTATCATGTATCAGCTTCTCCTATAGAGATGTAAACAATTTGCTTTTATTGCATCCCAAGTTATGTGCATGTGTGTGTATGTGTGAGTGTGTGTTTTCCTTGTTTACCTTTTTATGTCTTTCTTGAGTCTTGTAATTGGAGATCAATTACAAGAGCTCTGGCTTTTTCATCAGGAAAGTCTGGAAGTCCCTTATTTTATTGAATGATGATTTCCTTGCCTGAAAGATTATGCTCAGTTTTTCTGTGTTGTTGATCCTTGGTTGCAGTCCTAGCTCTTTTGCCTTACAAAATATCAAATTCCAATCCCTCCAATCTTTTAATGTAGAAGCTGCTAGGTCCTGTGTAATCCTGATTGTAGTTCCACAATATTTGAATTGTTTCTTTTTGGCTGCTTGCAATATTTTCTCTTTACTCATGTCATTCTGGAATTTGACTACTATATTTCTTAAGAGTTTTCAATTTGAGATCTCTTTCAGAAGGAGTCTGGTGAATTCTTTCAATAACTATTTTTCCTTCTGATTCTAGGACTTCAGGAAAGTTTTCTTTGACAATCTCTTGGAGGATGTTGTCCAGGCTGCATTTTTCATCATGGCTTTCTGGTAGACCAATAATTCTTAGGTTATCTCTCTTGGATCTGTTCTCTAGGTCAGTTGTTTTTACAGTGAGACATTTTACACTTTTTTTCTAATTTTTCAGTCTTCTTGTTTTGCTTGATTGACTCTCGGTGCCTTATAGAGTCCTGAGCTTCACTTTCACTGATTCTAATTTTTAATGAATTATTTTCTTCAGTTAGTTTTTGAAGGTCCTTTTTTATGGAGGTATTTTCTCCTGTTAGATTTTGAACCTCCTGTCACAGTTCACAAATTTTGCTTTTTAAGGATTTGTTTTCTTCAGTGAGACTTTTTTTTTCCAATTTGGTCATTGTAGATTTAAATTTATCTCCTACATCTCTAATTTGGCTTTTAAAATCTTTCTTGAGATCCTCCAAGAATGCTCTTTGGGCTTGAGACCAGTTCATATTTCCTTCTGTGGTCTCAGGTGTGAATATAGAGTCCGTATTATTGTCTGTATTTGGTTGCTCTTGCTCGATCTTATAAGCTCAGATCAATTTTCTTGCCTTTCCCTTCTCTTTCTCAGCTTCCTTCTTTCCCATTGTGATTTCCTATTTTCTAATTTCTAAGGCTGGGAGCTAAGGGCCTTGTTGTTGACTTTGTGTGCTGTAGCCTCTGGGTGTCTAGACTGAGGCCAAGACCAAGATTCTCAGTGTTTCCCCTGAGTTACCCTGAGACTCACAGAGTAACCTGTTGAGGAGAGATGGCCTGGCTGCTTCAGATTTATGCCTATATGCCCCTGGGCTACAGCTCAGGTAGGCTCAGCAGCTGGTGGCTGGCAGTGCTGGTGTCTGCATATTCCCCTGGTGCTAATGTCCACCTGGGCTTGTGTTATTAGCTCTTGCTGGTCCACCACCCTGGGCTTTGGAAGCTCTTCTAGGTCAGCTGAGGTGGGGCTTGTTGGGACCCCTCCTGCCCTTCACTTCAGACTCCTTACTGCCTCAATTACACCCTTTTTCAGTGACTCCTAAGCCTGAGGCTATTTCTGCTATTTCAGGATTTTACTCTGGGTGGGACATTTATCTCTAGGTTTTCTAGGTCAGAGAGGGGGGAATCAGAGTAGTTAGAGTTTACTTTACAATCTTGGCTTCTGGAAAATCAGGTAGGTGATTTTTAAACTTCCAGGCTGTGTGCTGATAGTGCCAGGAGAAGCTACTGTGTCAGCTGTGGCCCCTGAGCTTTCTCTTACCAAGCTCTGAAGGGATCCTCCATCCTGCACTGGTGAGACTGCTTCTAATCACCCTTGGCATGGGTACATCTGCTAGCTGGGGCTCCTTCTTGTTCCCCTGTAGTCTGCTTTCAGGTCCATGCTGGTGGAGCCCCCATCATGCTCCATGCTCCCCCTCCCAAACCCATGTGGGTACTTTCCTGGGCTGGATTCTGCCACGCTCTCACTCCCATTAGATTCTATCAGTCTAAAATCTGTTCAGATTCACTTTTTAGTGATGGGATTCACAAAGGAGCTTAGAAAAGTTACTGCTTCTGTTCCGCCATCTTGGCTGCACCCCAGGTAATAGATTTTTAAAGGGGTTTATTGGCCACTCTAGCAAACATGTTTTCCTTTTGCTTCCCATGATTTTACTTTGGGCTTGAATCAAGGAGATTGGTGTTGGATGCATTTGCTTCTTCCCAAGACAACTTTATAGACTCAAGTACTACAAAAAAATCATTGAGCTCCCATATCATAGCAAAGAATTAGATCAACTTTCTTCTTCTACCGAACATTGTGTTATCACAAGGAAATACATTAGTGAGTGCTCTAATATCTATGGCAGAAGTAAGCCATCTCACCTTTTCCCAGCCTTCATGCACAAAAGGTTTTGAATTATGTCTTTGAGAAAAAAAAAATCTCTGGAAATCAGAATTATTTTGATTACAATTTACCCATAAGCATCTCAAACTGAACATTTCCAGAACAGAACTAATTATCTTTCTCCTCAAACCTACAGTTCCTATAATCTTCTCCATTCTTATCAATACCATGATACATCTTTGTTCATCCAAGTTAGCCACCCAGCTATTGTCTTCAAATCCTTACTTTCATACATATTCAGTTTACAAATCTATCATTCTATTATCATAGTATTTCTCACATACATCAAATTTTCTTCACTCCCACATTAATCACACTAATTCAGGTTCTCATCATTTCTCACCTGGGCTATTGTTACAGCCTTCAATTTGATCTCCATACTTTGAGCCTCTCTCCACCCCAGTCCATCCTGACCCTGAATTTCAGTGGCTTGAAAGAAAGAAAGAAAGAAAGAAAGAAAGAAAGAAAGAAAGAAAGAAAGAAAGAAAGAAAGAAAGAAAGAAAGAAAGAAAGAAAGAAAGAAAGAAAGTTATTTCCATTAATAGGCAAAGGGAATTTAGAAGGAGGGCCAAAGCTGTGTGTGCATGTGTAGTTGTGTGTGAAGATATGAAACTCAATTTCTTACATTTTGAGATTAATGTGTAACAGGATGTCTCAGTAAACAAGAGGATTCCTTTCATATATAAGATTCTAACACTCATTGCTACAGAGAGAACATTTTGTTTCCAAAATTCCAACCATCCCAAAAAGCAACACTAACAACAATAAGCCTGCATTCCAGTTTTGGTAGTAGGAGAAAAATACAAAACAAAACATTGAAAGTAGTGTCAAGAGAGACCTGGGTCCGCTGCTGCCTCAGTTCCTCACCAACTATGTGACAAGGGGAGAATATGTCAAACTCTGGACTGCAATTTCCTCATCTATGAAATTAAGGTCTTAATACTTCATCCCTATGATGCTGTTATCCCAACTTAAAATGAAGATTTATTTACCTTTGGCACCAACCTCAGCCAGTTGCTATAGGGATCAGATGAGATCATACAATTGCTCCAAATAACAAAATCTTGTACATATTTTGTATATATTTTCAAATTTTTATCCTTTTTACTCTGAAAGAATATAGGTTCCTAGAATTCAGAGGCCATTCCATTGCTCTCTTCTCTCTAATACCTTTCATAGTGCTTGGCTCCTAGTGAGTACTGAATAAGCAGACAAGGGAAGATAGATGATAGACAGATAGATAGATAGATAGATGGATAGATAGATAGATAGATAGAGGGATAGATAGATAGATGGATAGAGGGATAGATAGATAGATAGAGAGATAGATAGATAGATAGAGGGATAGATAGATAGATAGAGAGATAGATAGATAGACAGATAGAGGGATAGACAGATAGAGAGATAGAGGGATAGATAGAGAGATAGATAGAGGGATAGATAGAGAGATAGATAGAGGGATAGAGAGATAGAGAGATAGAGAGATAGAGGGATAGATAGATAGATAGAGAGATAGATAGAGGGATAGATAGATAGATAGATAGATAGATAGATAGATAGATGGATAGATAGATAGATAGAGATAGATGCATGTATGGAAAGTTTTTTTTCCCATTATTAAATTAGTACACAAATATCAGGCAATTTTATTTATGTTCCATTAAATTGTTAAACATCTTGGAATACTCACATGGATAGTATAAGTACAATGACAAAGTGGAAGGCATGGAGACAGGGGAAAAGAAAAGAGGAAAAGTCTAGTATTTCTTCAATGGGTTAATAGAGAAGGCAATTCTCTTTTTAAAAAAAAAAGAAGAGGAACATGTGAGCATTTATTTAAGGTAATATTTGCAATGACTTTTCCATTCTCTATTCCCCACATACAATGCGGTTAAAAGCAATTGAAACTTGGAAAAAAAGAAATTCAATATTGTTCAAGTAGTGTAGAGTCGGCAACAAAGAGAAATACCAAGCATTATACAGGAAAGAAACGTGTTTGCCAGAGCAATGACAAAAGGACACAGAAATGTATTAGGGAATGCTAAAAGTAATTTGCAAAGCCTTAGACTCTGACAAAAGCAAGGCAGAAATATAACTATAAAGTGATTTGGGGAATTGTTAATAATTCAAAGAACAGAGAGGAAGCACTATGTAAATATTAGCTTAAAAAGTTGAACAATTCTAGCAAGAGCAACCTGTAACGGGGCCCTCTGGAGCCCGTGTTTTTGGCATGAGCTTTATGCTAAGACCAAACAAGCTAATTAAATCACCCTGTGGCGTTACATGAGTTTCAGCTGATCCACCATTGATCAGCATCCAACACTGCAACAAACAAGATAAATTTTGTCATTTTCTCTCCCAAATGGCTGTTTAAAGAATTATTAAAATCAAGACGTTGGATTTTGTCTTAGGAATGTACCTGGAGTGACTTATATCTTGGTGACTATGAAGTCAGTCCTTACCATTTGTAATCCTGAAGGCCAGCTGCTCCCTTCTCTCTCTTGATGGCCCTTTGGGGTGGAGGGATCCTAAACCCAGCTTATTATAAGGCTTTCTAGTGTAGTGTAGGGCAAAGGGAAAAGTTGGCTATGAGCCCATTTTGAATATCTAACAAAGAGAACAAGGACTTCATTGAGCAAAGCCACAAATAGCCATTTTTGTGCTTAAGACAACATAAACAGCAACAGGGGATGAGGCTCATGATGCAATGAATGGGGAAGGGGTGAAAGCAAATGGTTTTAATGAATTATTGTAGTCAACTGTGTGCTAAGCTCTGTTGTTGTTTTGAACAATGGAAGGATTGCAAATGTTGTTAATTCAATTCAATAAACATTTATTAAGCATCTACTGTGTTCCACTCAATAACTTTTACCTTTCACCCTCTGGAAAAAGCAACATTTGTCCATCCTAGCCTTTGATTGTATCATTCCAATTTACTCTTTAGCATATTGCTAAAAAAAGAAATTCACTCAAAATTTCTCTAATTTTTCAAGTACAAACTGTCAATAGCAAAACTGCTTCAAACAATGAAGTGACTTCTTCTCCTCCTCCTCCTTCTTTCTTCCTCCCTCCCTTCCTCCCTTCCCTCTCTCCTCCCTCTCTTCTTTCCTTTCTCCCTTTCTTCTTTCTTCCCTTCCTTCCTTCCTTCCTTCTTCCTTCCTTCCCTTTCTTTTTCTTCATTCTCCCTCTCAGCCCTATCCAGTTTCTGTTTTCTTTTTCTGCTGTTCAGTGAAAGGAATTAAGGACTATTTTCTCTGTTTTGAAGTGCTGAAAGTGGGAATAGGGAGAAAGTTTTTGCATGTAAAAATGATGCATTTAAAAATTTTTAGTAAAATGGCAGTACGAGGTAAAAAGGATAATTGAACATAGCAATATTTAATATTTATACTGTAATCTCAAGTCTATATAAAGTGCTTTATATAGATTATTGTAATCCTGAAATTTGTGTTCAAATCTTACCTTTGTAGATACTACTTGTGTGACTTTGGGAAAATTGCTTAATGTTTCAGACAGTTTCTTTATCTAAAAAATGTAGTTTGTGCAATCTCTAATTCCATTTCCAGACATCAATGTATGATCATATGATCTCATGTAATTCTTATAAGACTTCTGTGATAAGACACTGAAGGAATTATCTCTAACAATTGAAGAACCAGGTTTAGAGAGGTTAATAATAGTAATAATAATAATAAAATATTTATAATACTGATATTTATATATTTGTCTTACCCCCAGTAATAATGATAAAGTAATCAAAAATTAGAAGGGACCTGATCTATTCCTTAGAGTAATAATTTAATGGAGTAAATAGATATATATTTCAGTCAGGTATTCCGTATTTCTGAGGAGAGCAGACCGGCCTTTGGTCCTGACTTCCTACTTCCACTGCTAGAAGGAATGAAAGAGAAGGGTGTGGGAAAACAAGATTGGAGAGGTCTATTTTGCCTTCCCACAGCAACAGACTTCTCAGCACATGGACCTTTCTACACATATGGATCCCACTCCTTCACTACATATAGAATGCAACAAAGAGTTTTAATTGTGAATTGATACATGATATCACACTGGGAAAAGGTAGAAGAATAAAATCACACACACATACATATAAACTTAAACATCTGTTTTGTTTTTTAAGATAGCAGGTTGTTAAATATTTACAAAATGCCTTCTTAATCACCTTTTGAAATGAAAGAGCAGTGAACTATCTCCATTTTATTGATAAGAAATTGAACCTCCAAGAAATAGAGATTAATTGATTTGTCTATAATCCCATAGCCAGCAGGTAGGGGATTAGTCCATTTCTTACTCTTTTCTGCCTCAGTGTTCTCCCCATCATTTCATGAGGCCTCTCCAAAAAACTGAATATCTTTTTCTATTGGAATTAAAGTGAATTAAATTATATACTTGTCTGAATTAAAGTGTGAATGTACAAGAATGATAATAAAATATTCCCACCTTATGGATATCTTCTATCTAGTTTATGGAGAGTCTATTTGATTGTTTTTGTTTGTTTGTTTGTTTGTTTGTTTTTAGAATAAAGTTGCTGGGGTGGCTAGGTGGCGCAGTGAGTAAGAGTGCTGGCCTCGAGTTGGGATGACCCGGGATTTAATCCGGCCTCAGAAAATGAGCACCCACGCATAAATAATGACTAGCCATGTAACCTTGAGCAAGTTACTTAACCACAATTGCTTAAAAAAAAATGTAAAAAAAAAAATAAAGTTGTTTTATATTTCCCATTTCTTTCTTTTCTTTTCTTTTCTTTTCTTTTCTTTTCTTTTCTTTTCTTTTCTTTTCTTTTCTTTTCTTTTCTTTTCTTTTCTTGCCTTTTGGAGGCCAATTGGGGTTAAGTAACTTGCCCAAGGTCACACAGCTAGTTTTTATTTGTGTGTGCGTTAAGTGTCTGAGGCAGGATCTGAACTCAGGTCCTTCTGACTCCAGGGCCGACTGTCTACTCACTGTGCCACCTAGCGGCCCCTATATTTCCCATTTCTGCAACTGTAAGGAATTGTTAGAAAATGACTAGTTGAAGTTTTGCTATGTGTCTAGCATCTTCTTTCATCTTGCTCTCATTCAGTGTATGTATTTGGTGCTTATTTTGAAGTATATACTACCTTACTACCATTACTTTTTTCTGCCTTTTCCTAGTATGTGTAATGGTAATGGAAATTTGAAGATCTTCCCTGTCCCTTAATAAGCCTAAGGGAATTTGAAGACTGTCCCCAATTTGAAGATTTCCCCTGCTCCCTAATATGCTGAATGTAATCACATGGAGCCTGTGGTAGGAGGAGTTTGCTGAAGGCTGGAGCAGAGCCCACAGGAAGCAGGGAGGGCTGGAGGGAGGAGAGGACACACCCAGGGAGAAAGCTAGGCTTCTGATTATTGGTTTGTGGGAAGACTAAAAGATGGAGTGGCTGTCTGCTGTGTTATGGTATATTAACTTCTTTGTTAGAATGATGGATTTGACTTTCTGGTTTGGGATTTGGATTCTGGTATCTGAACAAATGTTTTTCTTCTGTTGTCTAAATGGAAAGTCTTACATTTTGTGATCGAGCACTATACTGGTATATTTACAGTCACCATTGGTGTTGTGAATATAGTATTGGTGCTATAAATCCACCCACAATTACAAATAGCTGTTATATCATGTCATTTATCATGAGATCAGATCAGTCTAATGTTTCTTTCAAGTGAGGTGTCTAGTTTATTGACATATAATCATTAAGATAACATATCTATACACTGTCCTTGCTCTAGGCCTCATTAATTGTATCTGACATTGCACATGACCCATCACCACAATCCACTGTGTTGTATTGTGGGAAACGGGGTAATATACTATTGGGCTTTCTTGCCCCATAGACTGTTATTTTCCTTACTATGCTTATTTTCCCATAAGGGAAAAATACACTACTCCATTCTAATTCTTAGTTAATATTCTTGAGATTATTTCTACACTATTATGTCTTATTGGCTCTCATTCTTATCTACTATCCAGAAGTATATTTTATATCATAGATAAGCAGGCATATCCATATAGGTTCATTTCCCTTTTCTTTCCCCTTTCTTTGCCACACCTTCAACTAGTTAGGAACATTTTATATATCCTGAAATTAAACCAAACTTATTTCTCTTCACTGTGCTTATATATGTGCATCACTGAATTATGGACTTGGGTTTGGAAGGAACCTTGAAAGCCATTTCATCCAACTCTCTAATCATACAGAAGAGGAAACTGAGCACCCTAAAGTCTAAGGAATTTACCCAAATTTCTACAGGTTGTAATTAATAGACACAGGGACTTGAATCCTGGTTCTCTGGTTGCAGATTCAGTGATCTTTTCCTCTATACCTTGTTGCCATAAATTTGTGACAGTTTAATGTAATAGAGAGAAGGCCAGTCAGAGAGTAAAAGAGATCGGAATTCAAGTACTTCCCCTGACATGTACTAACTGTGTGATCCTTCTGTATAATCTTTCAGTCTTCCATACAAATATCTAAGACAATAAGTTAAAAATCATTAGAGAAACATTCAATACTAGATATTCCCAAGACTAAAGAAATCATACATCCAACTACCCTGTCTTGCCATCCCTCAACAGATCAAATGCATTCAATCGACAGCATAGAACAGATAACCCGGGAATTTCATGCTTTTTTAGAAGCAATTAATCCCTCTTGGACTCAATTTTCACATATGTAAAACTAGTCGATTAGACTACATCACTTCTGAGATTCCCTACAGTTTTGAAGTTATGATGCTAGAAATGAATGGGAAAGAAGGCATATATATTTAAAGATAGGGTTGAAACAACTCCATTTTATCTTTGATAACTTAAATGGGATTCCAACATATGTAGTAAATATTCTATTCAGAAGACTATCCCTTAAATCAAAATGAAATGAGTCCTTTAATTTTAATAGAGTGATACCTTAATTCTTTTTTTTTTTTTTTGGTATGAAATGGCAAGTAACCAAACAAAATTTTTTCAAAAGTACTTAGTTTTTAATGAACATCTGATATGTTCCCTGAGCTGTGATAGGTCTGATGAAAGCTATAAAATATGGCATAGGACAGTCTTCTTCTTATTCTCAAGATTTTTACAATATTTTGAGGAGAGAAGAAACAAAGTTCAAAGCAATTTATAAAAATCAAAATTGGCAGTTCAGCAGAGAATAAATGTAAGAATGAATAAATTCAATTTGACAAACATTTTAAAGCATATATTTCATTAGTCACTAAGTCAAATCTTGAAATCATAAAAATGAAATAAAAATAGCTCCTAGTCTCGGGGTGTTTATATCCTGTTGTTATGAAGAGAAAGGAAAAATTCTCATTTACTAGAATCTTCAAGCTTTGTTTTATTGTTTTACAGTTGTCTGCAAGCTCCAATCAGCTTCACCTAGTACCATCCTCCCATCACCACCACCAAGATAAGGAAAAGCTCCACTCATAATGTGGGACTTGAATTTGGTTTTGAATGATTAGTAAAAATTTTAGTGATGCCAGGAAAAATAAACATAATATCACAGTTTTAGAGATGGAAAGGACCTTAGCAGCCACCAAGGGCAAGCCCCTTAATTTGTAGACAAGGAAAGTGAGCCTATGAAAGTTTAAATGCCTTTCCAAGGGCCACACAGCTAGGAAGTATCTGAGGCAAAATTCGAAGTAATTTTTTTTCTTGACTCCAGGCCTTGCCCTCTCTTCAAAGCATCACCAAGCTGTCCTGATACAGGAGTGTTTGGTTTAGGTTTTACTTTGTATCCTGCAACTTTGCTGGAGTTGTTAATTTTTCCAACTAATTTTTGTTGTTGATGATGATTATTCTCTAGGATTTTCTGAATTAGCATCATGTCATCTGGGAAGAGAGATTTGTTTTTTCATTACTTATTTTAATTCCTTTCATTTCCTTATCTAATTGCTATAGTTAGCATTTCTAGTATAATAGTGAACATTACTGGTGATAATGAACTTCCTTGGTGAAGAGATAAATATTAAAATTACCTTTGAATTCTACTATTTTGATTTTGCAATGTAATTGATTTTATGCAGTATTGATTTGTATAGTTGAGTTAATATTTGCCTGAATGTTACTTTCATTTCCCCTTCCACATTGGTTTAAAGGTGTGGTTGAAAAGGGGTGTTGCCACTCATTAAGTTAACACCTAGGGCTTGTTGTCTGCAAGCTCGAATCAACTTAACCTAGTGCCATTCCCTGCCCCCATCCCCCCCAAAAGACAAGGATACTGTCCTCAGGCATCTTGTCGGATTAGGAGTCTGATCTTCCCCAAGGGGACAACTAACCTTGCAGTTCTAGTATCCTAGCCTAGATTAGAAGAGGCTGATGAATCCAATAAAACAATTAATATTCCTTGTCAGAGAGATGGGGACAATTAGCCACACCTGAATGCTTACCCACTTTCCCTGAGGGTAGACTATTGTAACATTTCCTAACTTCTCAGACCTTCTCCTTTATGCATGTTAATAAAGATGGCCCCTCCCTTCTCTTAGGTGTGTTGGTCTTAAAGGGGTGGCCAGTTTGACCCACTTTGTTAGCAATTATTTGCATCATTGTTAATAAACTGATTATGCATAGAAATGTGTATTTTAACTGTACTGAATTTTCTTGCCACACTTGCTATACTCTTGATCTTATTAGAAAAGTTTCAAGTTTATCCCCATTGCAGATAATAGCCTGCAGATAATAATAATAAATACTACTTATTTTTAAAAAATCTCCATTAATTCCTATGCTTTCTAGTATTTTTTCCACTTGTATTTTGTTAAATACTTTTCTGCATCTATTGAAATAATCGTTATTTTTCTTTTTTTATTGATATGGTAAATTATGCTGAAAGTTTTCCTAATACTGAAACAACTATGAATTCCTGGTCTAAATCTCACCTAATTATAGTGCATAATCTTTATGATATATACCTGTAATCTCCTTGAAAGTATTTTTATTTAAATTTCTTTTTCATTAATGTTCACTAAGGAAATGTATCTGTAGTTTCCTTTCTGTTTTTGTTCTTCCTGGCTTAGATATAGTATTGGGATTAATTGTTCCTTAAATGGGAAGATGGAAGCTAACATTTAACAATTTTCATTTTTAAGGAATTATTTTCTTTATTGAGTTTTTCCATTTGGTCTGTTTCATTCATTCATTCATTCATTCATTCATTTATTTATTAAAAGCAATTGGGGTTAAGTAACTTGCTCAAGGTTGCATGGCTAGTCATTATTTATGTGTGGGTGCTCATTTTCTGAGGCCGGATTTGATCTCGGGTCATCCCAACTTCGAGGCCGGTGCTCTTACTCACTGCGCCACCTAGCTGCCCCTATGGTCTGTTTTATTTTTAAAGTGTTATTTCCTTCAGTATTTTTTTGTGCATCTTTTACCAAGGTTTTCATTGTCTTTTCATAATGCCCTCCTTTTGCTTTCATTTCTTTGCCTAATTTTTCCTCCAGCACTCTTAATTAAATTTTGAAAATATTTGTTTTGGGGGGGCCAGAACAAAGATGGAGGAACAAAGGCAGTAACTCATCTCAGGTGTACCCAAAACCCCTCCAAACACCTTGAAATGATGCCATGAAACAATTCCTGGAGCAGGACAATCCACAAAAAGATATTCAAATGGAATTGACCTGTAAAAGCACATAAAATGAAATTGGGACAGAATTTAAACTATTATGACAACACCCATATAATGTCACTCTACTCACTGCTTCAATGACTCTCAAGCTTTTCTGAAACAGGTACATTTTTAGCAGGAAATTTCATAGCTAACAGAAAGCACTGGAATAAAATCCAAAGGAAAATCACATTATATTCAGAAAGAACTCTTTACAAGGGAAAATGCTTCTGTGCTGTTTCTTTTAACTCATAGCATCCATAAAGGCCTCAAATTTAATGATATATATTATGTTCATTATATTTAAGATATTCCAAGAATTCAAAAGAACTTATCATTTTTGCCTCATTCCCTAGTTCCTAGTTAAACATTAGCTCTCAATGCATGAGAAGTTCAAAATAAGTGAGCACAAAAGCAATTTTATACAGTTACTATTCACCTAATTTATTGCTTTTTATAATAGCTTTCCAATCAATACGACTGTGGTCATATCATAGACAAAACATTGTAGACTAGAATATTTTTATTTACCTAAACATTAACTGATTTGAATGTTTTTCAATAACAAACTATTTTTATTTGTAACCTCTGAGAAAGAATATTCCCAGTCTTGTCATGTAGTAAATGTGAATATTATTCTTCCCAAATTTTCTTTCATCCATCACTAGTATTATCTTTTTTATTTAATATTCCATATCTTTTCAGTAACTGGTTGTGATGCTAATAATTTCATAGTTATGCTCAAATGACATAGAGATAGCTCAATTCAGTAGCCTTATTATATTTGTTCTATCATTTGTATAAAATGGATATGCCTTTTTTATTGCTATGGTTGCATTGGTTTTTATTTTCTTTATTACTTTCTTCTGCAGTAAGAAAAGTTAAATTAATCTGAGATTTGATGATAACTTTCTAAATGCTTCATCTATTTCTGTTCTTGGAACCTCCCATTCTCTTAAACAGCCACCTATAGTTGGCACCTTCGAGTATACATTGATTTTTTTCAGCCCATTTTCCCCCATTGCCTCCAAATTCATCTTATTAAAACATCACTGTGATAATACTATTTCTCTCTTTAATATTTTTTTTCCTTAATTTTTGTTGTCTACCATCCACAATCTTTATCAAGGCAATCTATTAAAAGTCTATTGTTTACATCTTATTTATAATAGTTTTATGCCATGGTGGGGTCTTTTTTTTCTTTGTCATTTTCCATTTTCTGACCTCATACCAACTCCACCTCCAATTATACTGATCCCAGTCCTTAGCAGGAATGGAAGAATAGAAGGACTTCCAGGAGCCAAGATGGCAGAGTAAGTAATAAGTTACTCTCATTCTCCCTTACTGACTTTGAAAAACCCAGAAAATACTTCCTAAGGAAAAAAAATTCTAGAAAAGTGGAGCCAGAAGAAAGATGGAATATAAAAAGCTAGGGGGATTAATGGGAAAGGTCCCTCTCATTTTTGCTGAAGGGAACCAGTACAGGGTGGACAAACCCAAAGCAAGTCCCACCTCAGCAAACCAGCAGGAAATCCCAAACCCCAGGGTGGTGAACCTGGGAAGCACCAATACCAGTCCTCTCCCCAATCCCCTACCTTGCCTTTGCATAGCCAGGGAAACCATCAGCCACTAGCATGGGGAACCTGCAGACACAATGTGGTGAACCACTACTTGTGCAATGGACAGGTGTCCACCAGCAGCTGAGCTTGTCTGTACTCTAACTTAGCCCCCAGCAAGGAGGAAACCTCCAGCAGCCAGACCATCCTCACCCCCACACCTCAATCTGCAAGTTTCAGTATGACCTTGGGAGAATTGCAGTAAAAACCCCATGTAGCATCTCCACACACCAGCCAACATCAATACCAGCTAGCATCAGACAAGCTACAGACTCTATAGCCTCCAGTTGCCAGAACCTGAGGCCCTAGCACACAAAGCCAAAACCAGGTCCCTTGTCCCAAGAATAAGAAATGTGATTGTGACCCAGAAGCAGAGATCAGCTTTAAAAGCTAGGGGGAAAAAGGCAAACACAATGAGAAAAAGCAACATGGGAAATCAAAGATCATATATTCTTATTATTGGGACAGGCAAGATCAAAACACAAATTCAGAAGAGGATAGCATTGTCACTATACCCAAATCTGAAACCTCAAAGGGGAATATGAACTGGTCTCAAGCCCAAAAAGCCTTCTTGGAAGTGCTTAAGAAAGATTTTAAAAGTCAAATTAGAGAGGTATAAGAGAAATCAAGTAATTCTTTTAAAAATACAATTGACAAAATTGGGGGAAAGAGTACACTGAAGAAAATAACTGCTTAAAAAATAGAATTGGCCAAATGGTAAAGGAGATACAAAAGCTAACTGAAGAAAACAATGTGTTAAAAATTAGAATTGGGTAAGTGGAAGCTAATGACTCTATGAGACATCAAGAATTAGTCGAACAAAATCAAAAGAATTTTAAAAAAATAGAAGAAAATGTAAAATACCTTATTAGAAAAAAAAAATCTGACCTGGAAAATAGATCCAAGAGAGGGAATTTAATTTAAGAACTATTTGTCTACCTGAAAGTCATGATGAATAAAAGAGATTAGACAGAATTTCTCCAAGGAATCATCAAGGAAAATTGCATTGAGGTCTTAGAACCAGCTGGTAAAATAATCATTGAAAGAATCCACTGTTCACTTCCTGAAAGAGATCCCAAATTGAACATGCTGAGGAATATAATAACCAAATCCCAGAATCATCAGGTCAAAGAGAAAATACTGCAAGTAGCCAGAAAGAAACAATTCAAATATCATGGAACTACAGTCAGGATCATGAGTCCCTTGCAATTTCTACATTAAAACATTAGAGGACTTGGTATATGATATTGTGTAAGGAAAAAAGAGCTTGAATGATAACCAAGGATCAACTACCCAGCAAAACCAAATGTAATCTTTCAGGAAAGGAGATGGACATTCAATAAAATATGGGACATCCATACCTTCCTGATGAAAAGACCAGAGCTCAACAGAAAATTTGCTCTTCAGATACAAGACTCAAGGGAGGCATAAAAAAGTAAACAAGAAAGAAACACACACATGCATGTGTGCATGCACACATTATTCAATAAAGGCAAAGTCTTTATATTCCCATATGGGAAGATGATACTTGTGAATCTTGAGAACTGTATTTTTACTACAACATTTAAAAGGGATATACACTGACAGAAGGTGTGGATATAGCTTAACTGATGTGATGATTAACAACCTAATTAAGGGATTAAATGTGATTGTAATGGGAGAAGAGAAATGTAGGGGACAGAAAAGAGTAAATTGCATCACATGAAAAGACAGAAAAATGTATTATAGTAGAGGGAAAGAACTAAGGGAAATGGGCATTGTTTGAACTTTACTCTCATTGAATTTGGTTCAAGGAGGGAATAACATACTCTCTTAGGTATAGAAATCTAACTTGCCCTACAGGCAGTAGGAAGAGAAAAGGGAAAGAAAAGCGAGGACATGGTTAGAAGAGAGGGAAGAAGTAGTAAGAGAAAAAGGAAAGATAATGCAGAGGGCTCAAAAAGAGGAGGGAAGACTGAGGGAGGCAGTGGTCAAAAGCAAAACTTTTTTGAGGAGGGAAATGGAGAAGGGAAAAATAAAAGCATAAATGAAGGTGGAATGATAGGATGGAGAGAAAGACACAGTAATCATAACTGAATGGGATGAACTTTCCTATTAAATAGAAGCAGATAGAATGGATTAAAAACCACAATCCTACAATATGTTGTTTACAAGAAACACATTTGAAAAAGTAAAAGGCTGGAGTACAGTATATTGTGCTTCAGCTGAAGTAAAAAACAACTACAACAGGGGCAGCAATACTAATCTCAGAAAAAGCAAAACCAAGAAAAAAATAGATCTAATCAAAAGAGATAAGGAAGGAAACTAAATCCTACTAAAAGGCACCATAGGCAATGAAGAAATATCATTATTAAACATATATGACCCAAGTGCAATAGCATACAAATTTCTGGAGAAGTTAAGGGAGTTAGAGGAAGAAATAGACAGCAAAACTATACTGGGAGGGGATCTCAACCTCCCCCTCTCTGAATTTGTTAAATCTAACCTCAATATAAACAAGAAAGAAGTTAAGGAGCTCAATAAAAGTTTAGAAAAGTTAGATATGGTAGACCTCTGGAGAAAATTGAATGGGTATAGAATAGAGTATACCTTTTTTTTCTCAGTGGTACATGGCAATTCCATAAAAATTTACCATCTACTAGGGCATAAAAACCTCAAAATCCAATTCAGAAAGGCAAGAATAATAAATGCATACTTTTCAGATCATAATGCAATCAAAATTACATGTAATAATGAACCATGGAAAGATAGACTAAAATTTAGTAGGAAACTGAATAATCTAACCCTAAAGAATCAAACAACAAATCATAGAAACAATCAATAACTTCTCCATTCAAGAGAATGACAATAATGAAACAACATACCAAAACTTAGAGGATGCAGTGAAAGCAGTTTTTAGGGGAAATTTTATATCTCTGAATGAGTACACGAATAAAGTAGAGAAAAAGGAGATCATAAATTGTGAATGCAACAACAACAACAACAACAAAAAAAACCAGAAAAAGAACAAATTAAAAATCCCCAATTAAATACCAAATTAGAAATACTGAAAACCAAAAAAGAGATTAATAAAAGTGAAATTAAAAAATTTTTTAAATTATTGGCTCATTTATGTTTATGAAAAAAAGAAAACCAAACATGCATAAGTGGAAAATGAAAAAAAGAGGAATCATAATTTGTGTAGTCAATAATGAAAAATATTAGAAACTATTTTTCTCAGTTACATATCAATAAAGATAAATTAAATAGAAAAAAGACTAACCAAAAAATGCCTATAATAACTGAAAAATTGAGTGTATAAATAATCAAATTTTAGAAAAGTAACCGAATGACCCATAAACAATATTCCAAAGGGAATGGGAAGGAAATGGAGGAGAACCAAATGGATTTTTCCAGTGAATACATCAAATACTAAAAGAACAATTAACTTCAACAATAATTTCTTTATAATAGCCATATCAATAAGAATAAAAGTCACATGATTATATAAACAGAAGCAAAAAAGAAATCTTCTGAAAAAATTCCATTTTATGTTTTAAAGTATTACATATTTTAGAATAAAGTGGCCTTGCAAAATATAGTAACCATTATATATAAAACAAAATATAACATTTTTTTCATAATGAAGATATGCTAGAATGCTTTCAAACAAAATCAAGGTTAAAGCAAAGACAATGATTTTCATTACTATTAACGTAGTTCCAGAAATGACATTTATAACAATAATATAAAGTATCTAAAAATTAGAAAAAAATGTTTACTTTATGTTGTTTGTGTAATATTAGTCTTAAGTGCACAGGAAATCTCTGTTCAATAATCATATTAGGTCAGTATAGGATAATAAGTGTAATGGACTTATCTCTCTAGATGTTTTCATTGGTTCTTTTGTATCCTTTCTATCTTAATTTCTTGTCATGTTTCCCTTGATTCTTGTATTTGAAAGTCAAATTTTCCATTCAGCTATGGTCTTTTCATCAAAAATGCTTGAAAGTCCTTTATTTCATTCAATATCCATTTTCCCCCCTGAAGTATTATAATCAGTTTTGCTGAACAAGTGTTTCTTGGTTTTAATGCTAGCTCCTTTGACCTCTGGAATATCATATTCCAAGCCCTGCAATGCCTTAATATAGAAGCTACTAGATCTTGTCTTATCTTGATTGTGTTTCCACATACTCAAATTGTTTCTTTCTGACTACTTGCAATATTTTCTCCTTGATCAAGGAATTCTGGAATTTAGCTACAGTATTCCTAGGAACATCTTTTGGGCTCTTTTTCAAGAGGTGATTGGTGGATTCTTTCAATTTCTCTTTTACCCTTTCATTCTGGAACATCAGGGCAGTTTTCCTTGATAATTTCTTGAAAGATCATGTCTAGACTCTTTTTGTTTTTTATTATGGCTTTCAGGTAGTTTAATAATTTTAAAATTATCTCTCGTGGATCTATTTTCCAGGTTAGTTGTTTCCCCTGTGAGACTTTTAATGTTGTCTTCTATTTTTTCACTCCTTTGATTCTGTTTTATAATTTCTTGATTTCTCATAAAGTCATTAGCTTCTGTTTGCTCCATTCTAATATTTAAGGAATTATTCCTTCAGTGAGTGTTTGGACCTTTTATCTTTTATCCTATTTTTTCCATTTATCCTATTTTTCTTTTTAAGGCATCCTACTCATTAACTTTTTCGACCTCTTTTACCATTTGGGTTAGTTTATTATCATAATAATAATAATTATTTTTTTTTTTTTGGAGGTCGATTGGAGTTAAGTAACTTGCCCAGGGTCACACAGCTAGGTTTTTGTTTGTGTGTTAAGTGTCTGAGGCTGGAACTGAACTCAAGTCCTTCTGACTCCAGGGCCGGTGCTCTACTCACTGCACCACCTAGCTGTCCCTAGTTTATTTTTCAAGGTGTTATTTTCTTCAGTATTTTTTTTTTTTTTTGGTCTCCTTTGGCAAGCTGCTGACTCCTTTTTTCATAATTTTCTCACATCACTTTCATTTCCCTTCCCATTTTTTTCCTCTACCTATCTTATCTGATTTTCAAAATCCTTTTTGAGCTATTACGTGTCCTGAGGCTAATTCATATTTTTCTTAGAGGCTTTGGATGTAGGACCTTTGACTTTGTTGTCTTCTTCTGTTTGTATGTTTTACTCTTATTTGTCACCAAAGTAAGGTTCTATAATCTGAGGGTTTTTTTTTTATTGGTTTTATTTTGTTTGTTTTGGTTTTTATTCTGTTTGCCCATTTTCCCAGCCAAATACTTGACTTTCAAACTCTTTGTTAAGGTATTACTCTGCTTGCAGTGTGTAGGGTGTCTTGGCCCAAACTTCAGGGGGGGTTTCAGCTGTTTTCAGAGATACTTTTAGTGGTCTGTAAATTTCAGTTCTTCCAAAGTGGTATAATCAAAGGAAAGCTGTTTACTCATTTCCTGACCTGTATTCTGGTCTGTGAATGACCATAAGCACTCTTTTCTGCCCTGAAACTCTAAGGAAGATTCCCTTTTCACTGCACCACAAGCTCTACTACACCAGCACATTTCCTCACCCCAACACCACCACCCAAGATTATGACCCAGATCCAAGTAGGGCAAAGCAAGGGAATCCTGCCTCAGTGTCAGCAAAGAAATCCTTGTAATCACCCTCTGATCAGCTATTCCATCCCTCCACCATCTGTTGGCCTAAAGCTCAGGAAGCAGCCACTGCTACTGCCACTTCTGCCGAAGGTACCACCACCCCTGCTGATACCTTCCTTGGCCTGGTGCCAGACCATGCTCCTTTCTCATCCAGGTCTCACAGAATTTTTCCACTGATCTTCTGTGCTGCCTTTGGCATTTGTGGGCCAAAACGTCTAGATACCACCAGAGGAGCCAGTGATTCAGTTCCCTGAGACCTGCTCCGGCTCCATCTATGCTTGCAGGGCACATGCTGGACTGTACTCCCCTCCCACCCTGGTGTGATAGACCCTTCCTATTGGCCTTTCAGGCTGTCTTGGGCTGGAGATTTGTCTCACTCATTTTGAGGGTTCTGGAGCTCTTGAAATAAACTGTTTAGAATCATATTTTACAGGTATTTGAAAACTATTGAACTAATAAATAAAATGAAGAGCTGATTTTGTGGGAAAAAAACCCCAATAAAATAGATGAACCTTTGGTTAATTTGATTAAAATAACCAGAAAGAAGAAAACCAAATTACCAATATCAAACAAGAAAAGAGTGAATTCACCACCAATAAAGAGGAAAATAAAGTAATAATTAGGATCTATTTTGCCAAACTTTTGCCCATAAATTTGATAATCTTAGTGAAATAGATGAATATTTACAAAAATATAAATTACCCTGATTAACAGAAGAGGAAGTAAAATACTTAAATAACTCCATCTGAGAAAAATTAATTAAATGAGCCATCAATGAACTCTATAGGAAAAATATCTCCAGGGCCAGATGGATTTGCAAGTGAATTCTATCAAACATTTAAAGAAAAAATAATTTTCATACTATATAGACTATTTAGGAAAAAAAGGTAAAGAAGCAGTCCTTTCAAATTCTTTTTATGACCCAAATATAATACTGATACTTAAATTGGAAGAGTCAAAACAGAGAAAGAAAATTATAGAACAATTTTTCTAATGGATATATATGCAAAAATTTTAAATAAAATATTAGCAAAAAGATTACAGCAACTTATCATGAGGATAATACAGTACAATCAGGTAGGATTTATACCAGGATTGTAGGACTGGTTCAATATTAGGAAAACAATCTGCATAATTGATCATATCAACAATAAAACTAATAGAAAACATATGATTATCTTATTAGATGCAGAAAAAGCTTTAGACAAAATGCAATACCCATTCTTATTAAAAACACTAGAGAATATAGGAATAAATGGAGCCTTCCTTAAAATGATAAGTAGTATCTACCTAAAACCATCAGCAAACATTATATGTATTGGGGATTTCCAATAAGATAATGCATGAAAGAAGGATGAACCTTATTACCACTGTTATTCAATATGGTACTAGAAATGTTAGCTTTAGCAATAAGAGAAAAAAAAAGAAATTGAAGGAATTAGAATAGGCAAAGAAGAAACTAAGCTATCACTCTTTGCAGATTATATTATGCTATACTTAGAGATTCCTAGAGAAGCAAGTAAAAAAGTACTTGAAATTATAAACAACTTTAGCAAAGTTGCAGGATATAAAATAAACCCACATGTATCATTGGCATTTCTATACATTACTAACAAAACCAAACACAACCTGCCAAAACTAACTGAAGAACTATATAAACACAATTATAAAACCCTTTTTACACAAATAAAGTCAAATCTAAGTAATTGGAAAAGCATCTGCTGCTCATGGGTAAACCAAGCTAATATTATAAAAATGACAATTCTATCTAAATTAATTTACTTATTCAGTGACATACTAATTAATCTACTGAAGAATTATTTTATAGAACTAGAGAAAATAATAGCAAAATTTATAAGGAAGAACAAGGGAATTGATGAAAACAAATGCTAGGGAAGGTGGTCTAGGTATACCAGATCATAAATTGTGTTATAAGAGATCAATCATCAAAACTACTTGGTCCTGGCTAAGAAATAGTGTGGTGGATCAGCGGAAAAGGTTAGGCAGACAAGGAACAATAGTCAGTGACTATAATAATCTACTGTTTGATAAAACCAAAGACACCAGTTTCTGGGATAAGAACTCACTATTTGACAAAAACTGCTGGGAAAACTGGAAAACAGTATGGCAGAAACTTAAACTGAATACTAAAATAAAGTTCAAATGGGTTCACAATTTAGCTATAAAAACTAATACTATGAGGAAATTAGGAGAGCCAGGGATAGCTGACCTGTCAGATTTATGGAGAACAGAGGAATTTATTACCAAACAAGTGTTAGAGAACATTATAAAATACAAAATGGATAATTTTGATTACATTAAATTAAAAAGTTTTTGCACAAATAAAGACAATGCAACCAAGATTAGGAGGAAAGCAGAAAACAAGGGAAGAATTTTTACAACCAATTTCTCTGATAAAAGCTTCATTTCTAAAATATATAGAGAGCTAAGTCAAATTTATAAGAATTCAAGCCATTACCTAATTGATAAATGACCAAAGGATATGAACAGGCATTTTTTCAGAGGAAGAAATTAAAGCTTTCTATAGTCATATGAAAAAATGCTTTGAATCACTATTGTTTAGAGAAATGCAAATGAAAACAACTCTTGGGTGCAACATCACACCTATTAGATTGGATAATGTGATAAGATAGGAAAATGACAAATGCTGGAGAAAATGTATAAAAATTGAAACACTAATGTATTGTTGGTGGAATTGTGAACTGACCCAGCCATTCTGCATAGCAATTTGGAACTATGTCCAAAAGGCTATAAAAATGCACATACCCTTTTACCCAGGAATATGACTTCTAGGACTATCATGTACAAAAATATTTATAGTAGCTCTTTTTGTGGTGGCCAAGAACTGGAAATTGAGGGGATTCCTATCAATTGGGGAATGGTTGAACAAGTTATAGTAAATGAATGTAATGGAATTCTATTGTGCTATAAGAAATGATGAACAGGTAGACTTCAGAAAACCCTGGAAAGACTTATATGAACTGATGCTGAGAGAAGTGAGCAGAACCAGCAGAATATTGTACGCAGTAACAGCCACAGTATGTGATGACTTTGACAGACTTAGCCCTTCTCAGCAATGTAAGGACCTAAAACAATTCCAGAGGACTCATGATGTAAAATGCCATTCACATGCAGAGAAAGAGCTATGGTGTCTGAGTGCACAGTGAAGCAGAATATTTTATTTTTCTGTTTTGTTTTTCTTCATTGTGTTTCCTCCTATTCATTCTAATTCTTCTATACAACAAGACTAATGTGAAAATATGTTTAATAGGAATGTTTATGTTGAGCCTATATCAGATTGCATGCCATCTTGGGTGGGGGGGGAGGAGACTCATGATGGAAAATGTCATCAATATCCAGGGAAAGAAATATGGAGTGTGAATACAGATAGAAGTGGAATATTTGGTCTCCCTATTGTTTTGTTTTGTTTTCTTTCTCATGCTTCCTCCCATACATCCTAATTCTTCTGTGCAGCATGATTAATGTGAAAATGTGTTTAATAAGAGTGTATATGTAGAATCTAAATTGGATTGCACACTGTCTTGGGGAGGGTGGGAGGAAAGAGAGAGGGAGAGAATTTAAAACTTATGGAAATGACTGTTGAAAACTAAAAATGAATTAATTTGTAAAAAAAAAAAAAAGAAAAATGGGAAAATGCAAAAAACCAGAAAACATGGGTTTGGTTTCCAATCTGACAGAGTTTTATGGCCCTCAATAATTCAGTCAACCTCTCTGGGATTCAATTTTCCAGCCTTTAACATGATTGGCTTGGATTATATGAACTTTCAGTTCTTTTTTAGTTCCAAATCTAGGAATATAGAAAACTGTTCCAATGAATATCTCCCCTTATGAAAAGCATATGTTTCTTTCAAATCTCATTTCAATTGATGAATTCTTTTTGACTATCTGATTATCCTAGCCCAGAGAGTATTCTCAAGAGGACTATGACATCAGGGAGGTGGTTATATGAGATGAAAATGAATTGTATTTGAGTAAGAGAGGTGTGTGCAAAGTCATTAGCCTCACTTTCTCCTCCTGTACAAAATAGGCATTGCCTCAGCCTGACCTGTTAAATACCTTAGTTTGGTCTTTGCATTGCATCCTCCACCATCTCCTGTTGGGCTGATTCATATCTTTATCCTTGTGGTAGCATTGGAGGAAGGATCAGTTGTTGTTTGATAACTTCATTGCCTATATTAATTTCCGGGATATAGTTCAAGGGCAGAGATAAGCACTCTCAGTTAAGGGGGTGTGGAAGCCATGAGGGGAAACTGTTTGGTAATTCCATTGTGTATACCTATTTCTGCTTAATAGTTAAAAGATAATAGGGGCGGCTAGGTGGCACAGTGAGTAGAGCGCCCACCCTGGAGTCAGAATGACCTGAGTTCTGATCTGGCCTCAGACACTTAATACACACAAACAAAAACCTAGCCATGTGACCTTGGGCAAGTTACTTAACCCCCATTGCCCTCCAAAAAGCAAAAAAAAAAAAAAAAGTTAAAAGATAGGGAGGACCACTTTTGTTCAAGGGTAGTAGAAGCCCTGAGGGGTAGTATTACTTTTGATCTCAAAGGTGATCCCTAAGGACCCTAAGGAACAGTATAATTACAATCCCCAGGTAAGGACCACAGTGCAGACCAGGAGATCAGTAACCAAACTTCTCCTAAGATCACATCATCTGGGAAGCACTGAAAACTTCCAAAGTTCCAGAACTAGCTCTGAAAATAGCAGTGTATAAAAAGTCTGAAGCTTAAGGTAGTGACCCTCCCTCTGCTATATCAAGAACAGAGCACAACATTAACATAAATATACAATTCAGGAAATAGCAAGGACAAATAGGCCAAAACAAACACAGAAACAAACAAACAAAAAAAAATAAGCTGACCATGAACAAAACAAACTACTTTGATGACAAAGAAGATCAAGACAAAACTCAGAAGAAGAAACGTAAGTCAAAATAGGTAAAAGCAAAACCTCAAAGAAAAATGTGAATTGGACACAAACCCAACAAGTATTCACGTAAGAGCTAAAATTACTTTCTTTAAAACTTTTTAAAAATAAATTATTTAGTATTTTATTTTTCCCAATTACATATGAAAACAAATATTAACATTCATTTTTGAAACTTTGAGTTCCAAATATTCTTCCTTCCTCTCTACCCACTCTACCTCATTGAGAAGATAAGCAATTTCATATAAGTTATTTATGTGTAGTCATGTAAAATGTTTCCATGCTAGTTATGTTGTGAGAGGAAACAGACCTCCCCAACAACAACAAAAAAAAAAACCCCTCAAGAAAAATATAGTAAAAAAAAGTATGCTTCAATTTGCATTCTGATATCATCAGTTCTTTCTCAGTGGATGGATAACTTTTTTTTAATCATCAACAACATATATCCCACATTAAAATATATCTTAGGGAAGTCACATTTCTGAACCTATTTGTGGGCATTAATAGGATAGTTAGTTTTGTCAGTTTCCTATAGGAAAAAGATTGTATGCTAAGCATTTACTCAATTCAATTGAATTTACTTTGTTTTAAGGATTACAGTGTGGTACAGGTGGTTGGAGTCATGGTTCAGGTGTTGGAGGACATGGGTTCATATATGATACCTGTAATTGCTATTCGTGTGACCATGACTGGGATATCAGGATGCCAATAAGCATTTGTTAAGTGCTTCCTGTGTGGTAAGTACTTTGCTAGGTACTGAGTATCCAAATATTTTTTATTTTTATCCAAATATTTTAAATTTTTTGGTCTTTATTAATTTGTTTATTTACTTTTAGTTGACAAGATTCAGTTCCACAATTCCTTGAGTTTCAATTTTTTTCCCCTCCCTCCCTTACCTCCCCTCCCATGGCGGCATATAATCAGGTATAGGATCTGCAAATACGTCCACATTAGACATTAGTCAGGTTATAAAGAAGGATTGTATCAGATGGAATGAACAATGGGAAAGAGGAAACAAAACCAAACAAGAAAAAGAGCAGGTAGTTTGCTTCAATCTGGATTGAAAATTCATTCTTTCTCGGTATGTAGACATCTCTCTCCATCATGAGTCTTTTGGGGTTGACATATAACCTTGCATTGCTGAAAAGAGTCCAGTCTATCAAAGTTGGTCATCACACATACTTTGTGTCTGTAACTGTGTACAAATTTCTCCTGGTTCTACTCTTCTCACTCAGCATCAGTTCATTATAAGCCTCTCCAGCTAACTGTGAATTCCATCTGTTCCTCATTTCTTATAGCACAATAGTATTCCATTACATGCACATACCACAACTTGTTCAATCATTCCCCAATTTATGGGCACCCCCTTTAATTTCCAATTCTTTGCCACCACAAAAAGAGCTGCTATAAATATTTTTGTACATATGGGTCTTCCTCCTACTTCTATAATCTCTTTGGGATACTACCCTAGAAGTGGTATTGCTGGGTCAAAGGATATGAAATTATTTATAGCCCTTTGGGCATAGTTCAACATTGCTCTCCAGAATGGTTGAATCAGTTAACAACTCTACCACCAGTGTTTCAAATTGTCCACATCCTCTCCAGCATTTGTCATTTTCCAGTTTTGTCATCTTAGCCAATCTGACTTGTGAGATGTGGTTCCTTAGAGTTGTTTTGATTTTCATTTCTCTAATCAATAGTGATTTAAAGCATTTTTCATATGCTTATAGATATCTTTAATTTCTTCCTCTGAAAACTACCTGTTCATATCCTTTGACCATTTATCAATTGGGGAATGACTTGTATTCTTATAGATTTGACTCCATTCTCTGTATATTTTAGAAATGAGGCCTTTATAAGAAACATTGATTATAAAAACTCCCAATTTTCCACTTCCCTCCTAATCTTGGTTACATTTGCTTTGTTTGTACAGAAGTTTTGCAATTTAATGTAATCAAAATGATCCATTTTGCATTTTATAATGCTCTCTAATTCTTGTTTGGTCATAAAGTCTTCCCCTCTCCTGAGTATTCAAATATTAATAACTAAATGTAGAGTACAGAGCCAAAATGGCAGAGTAATAGGAACTAACTTGAACTCTCCCAAAGTCCCCTCTAAACAACTTTAAAATAACACCTCAAATCAAATTCTAGAGCTGCAGAACCAAGAAAAGTTGAGGTGAAAACAATTTCAATAGTCCAAGATACCTTGAGAAGTCATAGGAAAGATCAGTTTCACCATGGTAGTAGACATATGTATAGGCTTTTTGGAGGACAGTTGGGGTTAAGTGACTTGCCCAAAGTCACATGGTTAGTAAATGTGTCAAGTGTCTGAGGCTGGATTTGATCTCAGGTCCTCCTGACTCCAGGGCCCATGCTCTAATCACTGTGCCACCTAGCCACCCCTTTTTTTTCTTTTTCTGGTTCTATAAAATATTTTTTTTATATTTTGATTGGTATAATGCTAAGTAAATTCTTTTTGATAAAATCATCATTTTTATTTTATTTGCTTGGGTTACCTATGAGCAATTAAGATTTCTCTCATCTTAAAGAAAGAACTCTACGAGAAAGAATTAAGGAGGGTGTCTATGCAATTGCATATGGGATGTCCAGTGTAAAACCACAAAGCTAATTAATGTGGCAATCTGTGGGAGGAAAAGAGAAGATTGTTTGCCTTGATCACATAGCACCCAACGGGAAATAATATCTAGTGAAGCTGCAAAAAGAAAGAGTGGCTAGGTTTTGTAGGATTTTAAAAGCTATAAAGAGGAGGAGGGTTTTTATTTTTAATTTTTCCACAAAGCAATAGGAACACATGAATGATAATCAAGTAGAATATGTACATGTGTAAATTTGCGCTAAAGGATAATTTATTTAGCAACAAGATATAGGATTTACTGGAAATGTGAGAGACTTGAAGAAGGATGATCACTTAGGAGGCTGCTGAAATTATCTAGGTGAGAAGCAATGAAAGCCTGAATTTAGGTGGTAGCTGAGTGAGTAGAGAGAAGAACTCAGTTGTATAGCTAGAATTAATAAAGAAAGAAACAGTCAACTGATTGAATATATAGGGTAAGGGAAGGAAGATGTTGAAGATAATGTTAAAGTTATAAAAATAAGAAAGTTAAAAGATGTCTTCATCAGAAATATGGAAATCTGGAAAAAAAGGGAGGAACCAGGAGAAGTTGTGAAGAATGAAGGAAATATCCAGTCACTTCTGATCACTACTACACAGTATTATTTGAAATCTAGCCCTATTAAATTTCTATCTTTCCATTTTCTCCCTTTGAAATACTTTACCTTTTATTCCTCCATAAATTTTATTATTCTATGAAGTGATCCATTAATAGTTTGATTGGCATGAAACTGAATAAGTAAATAAATTTAGGTAATATTGTAATTTTTCTTATATTTGTTAGATTTACCCTTGAGCAATTAATTAGGTTTCTATTTTTAGAAAGTGTTATATAGTTATATTCATATTGTTTCTGTGTGTGGATGACCTCTAATATTTTATGTATTCTGTAGTTATTTTAAAGGGAATTTTCTTTCTAAAACTACCTTCTGTGTTTTGTTGGTAATACAGAGAAATGCTGATTCACATGGGTTTGTATTATATCCTGCAACTTTGATGAAGTTAATTGGTTCTATTTTTTATATTGACTCGTGTTCTCTAAATAAACCATAATTTCTTCAAAATAAAAAAAGACAAAACATATTTTTTCTCTTTGCTTATCTTTATTCCCTCAATTTATTTTTCTTGTTTTATCAATAGAGTTAGCATTTCTAGCACTATTTTGAAGAATAATATTGATAATAGTTATCTTTGTTTTAACTCTAATCTTATTAGAAATTACTCTAGTTTATCCTTATTACATACAATACTGACCTGTGGTTTTAAAATGTATTTTTCTTATCATAATGAGCTAAGATATGTTCATTCCTATGTTTTCTAGCATTTTTAACAGGAATATTTTTGTATCTTGTCAAAAGGTTTTTCAAATTTATTGATAAAATTATCATACCTTTTTTATTATTCTTGTTACTAATATGATCAGCTATGTTAATTTTTACTTAAAATTAAACCAACTTTTTGTTCTTGGTATAAATCCAACCTGGTTATTGTGCATAATCTTTGTGACATTTTTTTCCCTTTTAATCTCACCACTAATATTTAATTTGAATTTAGGTGGTGCAGTGTTCTTAGAGTACTGAGGCTGGAGTCAAGAAGACTCAACTTTGTGAGTTTAAATCTGACCTCATACACTTATTAGCTATTTGACATTGGACAAGTCACTTGTCACTTAACACTCTTTGCCTTAGTTCCTCATCTATAAAATGAGTTGGAAGAAATCACACACTCTCATACCCTTACCAAGAAAACCCCAAATGGTTCACAAAGAGTTAGTTATGACTGAAATGACTGAATAACAATAACAAATATTTCTCAATAGTTTTCTTTCTCTATTTTGCATCTCTCTGGTTTAAATATCAAGATCAAGTGTGAATTCTTAAGGGACTTGATAGAACCTCTTCTTTTCCTAGTCATTCAAACAGCTTTTGTAATTTTAAATTCACTGATTCTTTTAAAATAAATCTATTTTCAGTATTTCATCTTCCTTTTTAAGAACCAATTTGTGGCTTTTTAAAAATGCTTTTTCTAAGAATGGATTTCCGAATTTTCTTGCCTTCATGTCAATGCTCATTTTGTGACTTCGGCATGAATCAGATTCATCACCCTGGATACCTTACTTTACCTAGTCATCTAAGGGGAAAATATTGTTCAATAACAAAAATTATTATGATTCCTTCAAAATGTAATCTTTAATTTCTCAGAACCAGAGAATTATAAAGTACTTTCACAAGGCCATTAAGATGAACCCATGTCTAATTAAGAATCTCTTTACAAACTCCATCAACAGTGATCACTGCATTTGTTCAAAATCTCAATTGTCAGGAAAACCAGATCCTTGCAACATAGCTCATTTACATTTCATATCTGTGTAATTATTAGATGAGTTTAATGAAATATTAACACATTGAATTAATGACTATTGTTGTTGTTATGTGACTCAAGCACTTACTGTGTGCCAGAGATTATATTAAATACTGGGAATATATAAGCAAGTAAGGCAATCTTTCCATTCAAGGAGCTTACCTTCTAATATATAAAGACTATATAGAGGGAAGTGGTAGCCAAAGAACAATGTTAGGGACATGGCCATAAACCAGGGAGATGCAAAATAGAGAAAGATAATTATTGAGCAATATTTGTTATTATTATTTACTCATTTCAGTCATCATGTGACATGGTGAGGGCATTATAGAGTGACTGACTTTTGTTTCCTCAAGAATGTTAGTGCTGGGGGGGTGGAGCCAAGATGGCGGAGTAGAAACAGCTCTTCCAAGCCTCTCTGCCACCAGATTCCCCACAAACTATGTAAAAAAAGGACTCTGAACAACTTCTGGAGCCCCAGCACCCACAGAACGACACAGAGAAGCTAACGTCCCACTGAGGACAGCCCAGCAGCCCTGCAGGAAGGACCAGCACAGTGGTCTGGGAGCCAGCAGCGCAGAGCGCAGGAGCCGAGCCTAGCCCAGGTCCTCATGAGCCGAGGTTTTAGCCCCAGGGCAGCAGGGCCGGCAGCCAGCTGGAGGAACCCCAGAACACCAGGAGCTGTGGCGACTCCAGAATTATCAACATAGACATGCCTAGGACAAAGTAAGAGGTTAGTGTCCTATGGACTTTGGGACCTGTATTTGGGGAATGCGTCAGCTCCCTCCCCTGGGGGCTAGAAGCCGCTGAGGAGACACGCCATTTTGTAGTTTTCAGAGGCAGCTCGGGCTCCCAGCCTACAAATCGTGGGGAGATCCAGCGATCAGTCTTGGGGGGTAATCGCTCTTGCTTTAACCTCCCTGGATCTGGACTGTGATCTAGGGTGGAAGTTGTGGGTGGGTTTACAGCTTGCCAGAAACGGAAGTTGCCCCCCACACGTTCCGGACAAAAATTCCTCTAGCTGGCCTTAAAGCCATAGTGTGGCAACAAGCCCAAAAGTCAAGCAATTAAGTGGCAACATGCCAAGGCAAAAGAAACAGAAAAATGCAACCCTAGACTCCTATTTTGGGGTCATAGAGCGGGAAAAGGACTGTGAGGTCAGAAGTCCTGCTCCAAAAGCCCCAGGGGAAAACATGAGTGGGTTGCAGTCCATAGAGGACCTTAAGAAGGACTTTAAAAATCAAATAAGAGAAGTGGAGGAAAAATTAGAAAGAGAAATGAGAAGGATGCAGGAAAAGTATGAAATGAGGGTCAACAGCCTGACTGAGGAAAACAACACCTTAAAAAATAGACTAACTCAAATGGCAAAGGAGGCCCAAAAGGGCAATGAGGAGAAGAATGCCTTAAAAAGTCGAATTTGCCAGATGGAAAAAGAATCTCAAAAGTTCACTGAGGAGATTCATTCCTTCAGAGTTAGACTGGAGCAAATGGAAGCTAGTGACTTTATGAGAAATCAAGATGCTGTTAAGCAGATCCAAACAAACGAAAGATTAGAAGGGAATGTGAAATATCTCATGGGAAAAACCACTGACCTGGAGAATAGATCCAGGAGAGACAATTTAAAAATTATTGGACTACCTGAAAGCCATGATCAAGGAAAGAACCTAGAAATCACCCTTCAAGAAATTCTCAAGGAAAACTGCCCTGATGTTTTAGATCCAGAGGGCAAAATAGAGGTTGAAAGAATCCACCGATCACCTCCTGAAAAAGACTCCAAAAAGAAAACTCCCAGGAATATTATAGCCAGGTTCCAGAATCCCCAGATCAAGGAGAAAATACTCCAAGCAGCCAGGAAGAAACAATTTCAATATTGTGGAAACACAATCAGAATAGCCCAGGACCTGGCAGCTTCTACACTGAGGGATCGAAGGGCATGGAATATGATATTCCAGAGGGCAAAAGAACTGGGAATGAACCCAAGGGTCACCTACCCAGCAAAACTGAGTATTTTGTTTCAGGGGAAAATATGGTCATTCAGTGGAATAGAGGACTTTCAAGCATTCTTGAGGAAAAAACCAGAGTTGAATAGAAAATTTGACATCCAGACGCAAGAAGTAAGAGATGCCTGAGAAGGTAATCAGGGAAAAGAAATCAAAAGGAACTTTTCAAAGTTGAACTATTTACATTCCTATATGGAAAAGTAATATCTGTGACTGATGATATCTTTCTCACTATGAAAATAATGGAAGAAGGGGGTGTGGTCATATGAATACATATGTGAATGTGTGTGTATATGGTTACAGTTATATATGGATAGAGGGCATAGGTTGAATTTGTTGGGAAGGGAGAATACTCAAGGGATGAAATTATGAGGTGAGAGAGGAAAGTGGCAAGAGGAGATGGGGAGAGACATGGTAGGATAAACTATCTCATGTAGGGGAAGTGGGTGCAAAGGAGGGGGAGAATAAGGAAGGCTAAAAAGGCAAAACCACATTCACATTGAATTTGGTTCAGGGAGAAAATGACATACATACTAAATGGGATATCTCAACCTGCAGCAGGATAGGGGGAAGGGGGATGAGAGGAGGGCTGATGGATGGGAGGGCATCCTTGGGGTGAGGGGAGGTTGGAAGTACCCACTATAGAAGAGGGACAGGATCATGTAGGGAATGGACCAGGTGGGGGGTGGGATGAGTGGGAGGGAATTATAAGCAGCCTTGTACAATATATCTACCATGATAATGTTTTGCATAGCTAGACATGTACAACATATACTGAATTACTTATCTCCCAAGAAGGAATGGGTGACAAGGGAGGAAGGAAATGGATCTGAAATTTGAGGTCGTAACATTAGATGTTTCAAATATATATAAATACTATTATTAATACTCTTTTGCCTATAATTGGGAGATAAGATGTGCAGGCATTGGGACACAAAGATTCATCTTCCTCTAATGGAAAAGTCGATGGGGGTATGGGAGAAGGTATGGGAGAGAGCAGATTGGAGGAAGCGATATCTTGTGGGACTGCTATTCTGGGAGGTTGGGTAGGGGAATAATGGGGGGGAAATGATTGTAACTCAAAATCTGGCAGAAATGAATGATGTAAAACAGAAGTTAATAAAACATTTGTTTAAATAAAAAAAAGAATGTTAGTGCTGATTTAACTCCTGTTGATTTTGAAAGGTAGGTATGTGGTAGCATGACATAGATATTAATGAGAAGTGACATGATAGGCTTGGGGTAAGGTTAAATAAACAATTCTCCCCAATTAGCGCCCATGGTGCTAGGGTGCTTGAAAATTATTGCTCCTGGCTCCTCACTCTTAGAAAACAAACAAAAAAATACAAATACAATTTTGATTCCACATGGCAATTTTTCAAACATATGGAAATAACCAGATGAGGTACAAAGTCTTTTTTTCAACAATGGAAATATGCATAATTTCTTTTATTGATCGTCATGTAACATGACCTCCACCTTTTACCTACCTCTAAATACTCTCCTGGTTATTTAAAAAAGGATCCTAGGAACATGAAATTAGCACAGGGGGGAGCCGTAGAAGTGATTGAGTACATCCTCCACCCATTTAACAGATGAGGAAACAGAGGAGCAAAGATAGCTAGTATAGTGAAGAGTATGCTGGAGTCAAAAGACATATTCTAATGCAACTTCACATATTCATTATATTTCACAGTGACCTCCTTGAAAATATGGATCACTTCTTGCCTTTCTTCTATCCTCATTGTTTAGAACAGAGTTCTTTAAAAAAATTAATTAAATTAATTTATTTTTAACATTCACTTACACAAAATTTTGAATTTCAAAATTACTCTCCATCTCTCCCCTCCTCCCACCACAGGACAGCATGTATACTGATTACCCCTTCCTCCTATCTGCCTTCCCTTCTATAACTCCTACCCTCTTATCCCTTTCCCTTCTATTTTCCTGTAGGGCAAGATAGATTTCTATACCTCATTGCCTATATATCTTATTTCCCAGTTGCATGTAAAAACAATTTTTAACATTCATTTTTTTCTTTGGAGGGCAATTGGGGTTATGTTACTTGCCCAAGGTCACAGTCTAGGTTTTTGTTTGTGTGTGTTAAGTGTCTGAGGTTGGATCTGAATTCAGGTCCTTCTGACTCCAGGGCAGGCACTCTACTCACTGCACCACCTAGTCACCCCAACATTCATTTTTATTGTTTTTTTTTTTTAAGCAATTGGGGTTAAGTAACTTGCTCAAGGTTACACGGCTAGTTATTATTTATGCGTGGGTGCTCATTTTCTGAGGCCGGATCTGATCTCGGGTCATCCAAACTCCGAGGCCGGCGCTCTTACTCACTGCTCCACCTAGCCGCCCCTTTAGGGCAATTGGGGTTAAGTAACTTGCCCAAGGTTACACGGCTAGGTTTTTGTTTGTGCGGATTAAGTGTCAGAGGCCGGCTCCGAACTCAGGGCCTTCTGATTCCAGGGCCGGCGCTCTATTCACTGCGCCACCTAGCCGCCCCCCAACATTCATTTTTAAAGCTTTGAATTCCACATTCTTTCTTGTCACCAAGGACATAAAAAATAACTTTTCACTGAGAAAGTAAGATTCTATAGTCTGATTTCCCTCCCCTCCTCTCTGTTTGCTCATTTTCCCCACTTGACTTTTGAGCTCTTTGTTAAGTGGAGGTCTCCAGAAGCAGCCTCCACTGCAGATAGCAGTGATTCAGTCCCCTAAGGCCTGCTCTGCCCAGTCTGTGATGGTGCAGCCCATGCTGAATTGTGCTCCACTCCTAGCTAGGTATAATAGACCCTTCCAGTCAACCTTCCAGATTGTATTTGGCTGGATATTTACTTCAGTCTGTCATTTTGTGGCTTCCACTGCTTTAGAATTTGTTTAGTCATTTTTTATAGATTTTTGAGGGGTTTGGGAGGAGAGCTTAAGCAAGTTCCTGCTTCTACTCCATCTTAACTCTATCCACCTGGAACAGAGTTCTTAACCCTTAACAATTGTTTGTTGACTCGATCCAGGGCAATCATTTAACTTTTATTTTCTTCTCTTTAAATTGGGATTATAATAGCATCTACTTTAGGGGGTTACTGTGAGGAGTAAATGAGATAATACATGTAAACTGCCCTGTAAACCTATGAATGACAAATGGATCAAACCTATGAATGACAAATGGATCAAACATTTACTATGTGCTAGGGACAGTACGAAATCCTGGGAACAAACCAGCAAGTAAGACAGTCCTTTCATTCAAGGTGCTTACCTCCTACCATATGAAGCCAACATATGGGAGTGGTAGCTAGAGTAGTGTCATTGACAAAGAAATCTGTGATTTAAACATTGCAAACATCATCTTACTTTTATTCTATCACTTTACTACTTGCTTCTCTAACCTTTTTGCTCCTCTGTTTTCTCATTTCTTAAATGTGTGGAAGATGTACTTAATCACTTCTAAGCTTCCCTGCTCTAACTTTTTTGTTCCCATGATCCTTTGTTAAAATGATTTGTTAGCTATGTTATTATTACATTAAATGTATTATTATTTGTGTTATTCAATGTCTTGCCTAGATACACACAGCTAATGAATTTGTCTTGATATCCTTTGTAAAATATGGTACTCCAAATTGAGCAAAGTACTTTTTTAAAAATTGCTAATATTTTATAATTGCCATTAGGAAATAATAGAATATCATACTATCCAAACTGCTTTCAATTTTCTGTAAATATTTACTTGGAATATTTGGAATTCGTACTTTAGATATTGATTAAATCAAATCATGGTAATGATTCTTTCTGAATCATATTTCTTCTGTCTGAACTATTCCCAAATGGAAGCCTTTAAGCAAAAGTTTAATTATCACTTATTGGATAGATTGTGGTAAGATTTTTTGTCTGTTCAAGGTATGACTAGAAAGGCACTGATAGCCCTTCTATCTCTGAAATTCTGTAAATCTGTCATCCTGCAGATTGAGTTGATTTATAACTATATCACTCATAGGAGGATTTGGTTTGAATAAAAAGATAAAATTATAATTCTGTTGCCAATTCAATAGCTAGAATCTAAAGAAGAAGAAATATTATAATGACATTGAAACTCTCTTATTATTTTTATTTTATGTAAAACATTGCTTATTTTTTTTCAGCCTTTCCCAGGAAAAAAGAGGATTGCAAGAAGTTTCTGAATTTGAACTTTTTTTTGAACATCTGGCTACTGGTAGTGATTTCATTCACTTATTCTTCTTCCTTTCCAGATGTGGTAATATGCTCTTCCCATGATATACCAGTATTATAGCATATTTTATGAGAGCAGACTCTTGATTATTTGTGTGCAACCTTTTTTTTTTTTCTTTTCTTTGGTGAGGCCATTGGGTTTAAGTAACTTGACCAGGGTCACACAGCTAGTAGAAACCTGGTGTTAGAGACTGAATTTGAACTCAGGTTCTCCTTACTTCAGGGCCAGTGCTCTATCCACTGTCATGCCAGTGACCTAGCTGACCCAGGAACTGTTTTTGATAAATCATTTGATATAAAATAAAAGATCTCAACACTGTTGGTTAACATATTTCAGCAGACAAGGGACAAATCACATTGATTTGCTTATTATTAGCTTAGCTACTGAGAGAAAAAAAATAATCTGATATGCCAAATACCCTATGAGGTATTTTATGATAATAAAATCCACAGTATATGCTATTGCTAATAAGTCTAGTTTTCTAAAATTACATGCTCCCACTGAGAAGATTGGTTTTTGCTGCTTTCTATGAGTAAATAAATATTAAAATTCCAGGACCTGTCTAAGGAACATTTATCTCATATTCAGTTCTTTTCATTTGCATAAGAAACCTTGATTTTTGGCTCCAAATTCCATTTATTGGCATAATTTGGCATGTGGCAGCTGGCTTATTGCGTTGATTAGCTTGCCCTGGATTAAAAAATATCACTTATAAAAGAACTGATAGCTGTCATAATTATGTACAGTTATTCTTTTTTTCACTAACTATTTTCAAGGAGTAATAAGTGGGAATTTTTTCATTATATTAGTAAAAAAAATCTTGATTTGGGGGTGCAGGACTTTATGAATACAGTTTTGAAATTAAAAATGAAGTATTTGATAATAAATTTTGATTTTCCCACTGAAATAAATGATTCCACTTCTCCCTCATGAGTAACGGAAGGATAACAACAACCCTATGCTTCTCAGACAAATAATTCTTTTATTTCAAGAAGCAAAATGAAGTGAAAAAGTATTAAGTTTGCTATGTTCTATGCACTATGCTAAACATTGGGGATGCAAAGTCAGTTAGTCAATAAGCTTTATTAAACAACTGCAAGATGCTAAGTAGTGGAGGTAAAAAAAAATGAGACAGAAGATAGTGTTGCTCTCCAGGAGCTTACAATGTAATGGAGGCAACAGCATGCAAACAACTATCAACTGAACATAATATGAGAGGGAGGTTGCTAGTATTATGAGGAATTAGAAAAGGTTCCTTCCAATAGATGAAGCTTGAAGAAAGCCAGAAGAAAGAGGAGGAGAAAGGGCATTCCAGGCTTGAGGGACTGCAAGTGAAAATTTAGAGTCAGTGGATAGAATATCTTGTGTAAGGAACAGTCAAGAGATGCTTGTTCAACACCTGCTATGTTCAAAGCCTTAGGCTTGATACTGGAGGGTCAAATACAATTTTTAAAGCAAAATATTTCTGAGACAAGTTTATATTCTATCCATGGTTGGGAGAAAACACATGTACTCAGAGAAGTAAATGGAAAATATATCCAAAATTAATAGAAAATAACTGGCATGGGAGAGAAAGCTCTAGCTCTAAGAAAATTCAACCTAATGGGGAAGGAGGTAAAGGTGGTACTGAGCTGAGCCTTAGAATGAGTTAGGCATTTTAAGAAGGAGTAAGGAGAGGGGGCATTCCAGGAATGGGAAGAAAGACCTGTGCAAAAGCATTGAGATAGAAGATTTGAGTCCATTGTGTGAGCAAAAGATCAGGGAAATGATGTTCTTATTTTTTTTTCTTCCAAATGAATTTTGTTATTTTTTTAAACAGTAAAATATATATATATTTATATTTATATATATTTATTTATATATATATTTATTATATATATAAAATATATATAATATATATATTTGTAAAAGGAATAACAAGTTGTATTTGTGAATTTGTCATTACATGCGCAATGATTTTTTTTATCGTACTATGTCATGGAAATGGTTGTTGTTTTCCATAAATGTAAAAAAAAATTTTAAAGGTCATGAAAATGAAGAATAATAAAATTGGATGACATAGAACTAAGTAGCAAAAGTCTTTAAATGCCAAACAGAGGAATCTGGATTACATCTGAAAGATAAAAGCAAACTGTTGAAGTTTATTGAATAGTGATCAGACCTGGCCTTTAGGAAACACCAATTTGGCATCTAAATGGAAGATGGATTGATGAGAGTAGAGACTAGAGTCAGGGAGGCCAAATTGGAGACTATTACAATAGGAGAAAAGTCATGTGTGACTACACCAGGATAGCAAAAAGAAGAACTTTCCACCTTTCCTTCCTTCCTCCTGGCCTCTGAAATTTGGTTTGTATTTGTAATAGTCCTGGGCAACCATTTATTACTTTTGTGTGAGCTGACAGGGACCATCAAGGACTCATGGCAGCTGCTGCTTCCCCATTAGCAAGGGAAGAATCAGACTCAATATGTGTTTCAAGCTGGCATAAATCAAAATTAATGAAAGTTGTGGGAAATGCTCAGCAATGTCAACATTCTATAAAAGAAGGATTTAAACATTTGTGGGCATTTGTCTGTGCCCTACATAATGCATCTTCATCAGATGTCGGGCAAGAGAAAGAAAAGGTGAGAAAACTCTCATTCAATGATGTTTATTTTGCATCCTAATTCTCACACTAACCATATTACCACATGAAGTATTTGGAACACTTTCCAGGATGATTTGGAACAAAGGGAAAATGTCTTTCTGAAATAGTTATTTTTATAACATATAGGAACGAAAGGAGAAAGCTCTTCTCTAAAAGCAGAGCAATTTGCTGTACTGTCTGGCAGGTAGTGATGTTTGGGTCTTATTCTTAGTTATGTTTTTATTATACAATAATTGTAGGGTTCTTCACTATGTTGAATACCATTTGTAATATTTTTTTTTTTTAAGAAGCCACAACTTTATTGATAGAAACAGTACAAATTTCAAATCAGGTTGCATTTAATCTTCTCTGAAACACTGAAAAAATGTCTTTGTCTCCAGAATGTTACATCGTTAATTCCATAATTGCATTTACAATATCGTTACTGTTGTTCTTTAGTGCCCGGACAGCCTTTGCTCTGGATACATTTGCTTGGGACATGACCAATTCTATGTCTTTAACTTCCACACCTGTTTCATCAACCTCTTCCTCTTCACTTTCTTCTTGTACAGTTGGAGTTTGTGTGTTTTCCTGTATGTTTGAAACAGCTTCACCCTGAACTTTGAATTTTTCAGCAGCAGCTAGCTGTGCCTGCTGAGAGAGATCCTCAATCTTGGCTTCCCCAAAGACTATGTAGGTATCTGAAGCTGGGCTCTTGTAGACATCTGGCTTTGTGATTACAAAGAGGATATTCTTGGATTTCCGGATGGTGACTCTAGTAACCCCTGTCACTTGCCTAAGTCCCAGTTTGGACATAGCCTTTCGTGCTTTCTTTTCACTTCGACTCTGTTTTGCTTTGCTGACTGGTTCCTCATCAATCTCAGCGGCTGCTGCCAGCTGGGCTTGTTGCGTGGTTGCCTGTGTAGAATCCTGTTCCTCAAGCTCTGGTACTGATTCATCACTGTCAGATTCTGTTCCAGACCCTGTCTCAGCCTGGGGCTGTGGCAACTCTTGCTCTGTGGCGGGGACGGTTTCTGTCGCTTCGCCGGGCATTTTGTGAGAGGAACACGGATCCAAGATGGCTGCAGAAAGAGATCTGGAGCCCATTTGTAATATTTTAATCAAGTGCTGGCTTCTGTGCTTACAATCAAAATGGAATTAGTTTCAGGGGGCGGCTAGGTGGTTCAGTGAGTTGAGTGTCAGCCCTGGAGTCAGAAGGACCTGAGTTCAGATCCGGCCTCAGACACTTAACGCACACACAAATAAAAACCTAGCCATGTGACCTTGGGCAAGTTACTTAACCCCAATTGCCCTCCAAAAAGCAAAAAAAAAATGGAATTAGTTTCAAGAAACTCCAGTTTCTTTCATGAAATTCCAGTTTCATGAAATTCCAGTTCATTCTTTGAATAAATGTATAGTGGTCACATCATGATAAATTCAAAAGTAGCTTTAGGTCTACTCAGAACTGCTACAAAGTAACTTCATTCTTTATCATCATCCTAATTAAAGATGGTCCAACTTGGAATGGTCTGTCCCAGAATGTAATAGGTTTACCATGACTGATGATGTCCAGTGGAAGATGGCTTGGCATCTTGACTATTATATTGGGTTCCTGATTCAAGCAAACTTTGATTCAATCAATCAATCACAAAAATGTATTATGTACAGGATGTATGTCAGAAAATGTGCTATTCTGTGAGATCCCAAGGACAAAAATAAAATTGTTCCTACCATCTAGAAATGTCTATTCTAACTGGGGAGACAACATGCACATACATTTAAGTATTTGCAAAAGAGCATGCACATGCATGCACATACGTGTGCATATACTACATGTATATGTGTACACACGTGTACAAATGTACCCTTGTGCTTCTGTATGCATATCTGTATAGCTATGCTTGTGTGTATACACAAGCACATGCAAGATAAGTATTAGTGTATATATATATGTATATGTATATGTGAATGAGTGTACATTCAATGCAACTATACATATATAGTACACATGAGAATATTTAAGTGGCTATACAACACAATGCATGTACATATATGTATTGATACATTCAGTCATGTATATACAACACAAGCATATTATATAAACATGTGTACACATAGATATATGCTAAATATAGATTTATATTTATAAAATATACATGGCCACACACACAGAGACATACAATACATATATGTAAACCTATGTGTTTACTTGCATATACAGTCATGTGTGTATACATATATACAAGTGTGTGTATGGGATGTGGTTGTGGGTGGTTTGGGTAATAGGGGTGTGTGGGATGAGGTGTGAGTGTGAATGTGGATTTGTATACATATATATATCTAATTATATATGTATGTGTGTATTATATTATTATATATGTGTGTGTAAAAGTTCAATCTTTTCAGTTGTGTTCAACTCTTCATGACCTCTTTTGTGGTTTTCTTGGTGAAGGTACTGAAGTGATTTTTCCATTTCCTCCCCCAGCTCATTTTGCAGATGAATAAATGGAGGCCAAAAGAGTTAAGCAAGTTACCCAGGATCACAATAGTAGTAAGTTTCTGAGGCCATACCATATTTGAACTCAGAAAAATGAGTTCCTGACTTCTGGCCTAGCACTCGATACACCTAGCTCTCGTGAAAGTGTGTGTGTGTGTGTGTGTGTGTGTGTGTATGTGTGTGCATGTGTGTACAAGGGGCTGTTTAAACACACACAGGGATCTGTATACAGACAACCATGCAAATGTATACACAGTCAGAAGTATACATGATACATATATTCATGTTATGTGCAATATAAATATGTATATGCATATATATGCAGATACAATACATATATACTTATACATACACATATATATGCACACACACATATATATGCACACACATATACATATACATATACATATACATATACATATACATATACATAATGGTAAACTTGGATGTAAAGTCAACATAATAATTAGAGAGCCAGAATTGACCTCTTGAAGAAAGTGATCTTTTAACTGTCTTGCAGGAAGCCAGGGATACGAAGAGACAGGTTAGAGGTGACCATTCTAGGCCTTAGCGGCAGCAAATCCAAAGATGTGGATACTTTGAATGAGAGACAGCATGTGCGCTAGTATGGAGGGCTAGGAGAGGAAATGCAGAGCAGGCATGGCTAAGGACACTCGCCTTGCTCCTCCTCACACTCCTGGGAGTTAGGCACCGTTATCATGAGGCAACTGAAGGCCAGAACGGTTCTGTGGCTCACTAGTTAGGAAACACCTGAAGTGTTTTTCCTTCAGGTTTTCTTGAGTTCTTGTTTAACTTTGTATTCCATGCCCTACTGCCTTCTCTTCTTCATAGCCTCCTGCCACAAGGCCCATACACACATATACATATATACTTATGTATATATGCATATGTGTGTGTGTTTATAGAGACATAGTATGTGTCTATATATGTATGTATATATATTGTTATACATGTGTGTATATATACTCATACCTACCTACATATTATAATATATATGTGTGCACGTATATATGTACATGTGTATATATACACACATATATACATATATATGTATATATATATACGTATATATATGTGTATATATACACATATATACACAGAGAGAGAGAGACAGAGATAGAGAGAAAGAGACAAAATGAGAGATAAGAGATAAACACACACAGACAGAGAGACAGACAAAAAGAGATGGAGACAGAGACAGAGAGATCTTCCAAGTAGCACACATCAGTTGGGTTGTATAAAGAATATATGAAAGCAGAATGAACATTGAAAAATTTCATATTCTTAAAATAAATTGTGAGACAAATTCATTGAGCTAGCTCTACTTCCAATATAGATGCAAAATCTTTCAGGTGCTCTCCATTTTCTACCACATAAATTAGAAATTCTTGTATTAATCTTTATAACTTAGATAAACTTAAAAAATAATTTATTTACTTACTTTTAGTTTACAACATACAGTTCCTCAATCCCTTGAGTTTCAAATTTTCTCCTACTCCCTTTCCTCCCCTCCCCGCTCCATGGCAGCATGCAATCAAATATACAATCTACAAATACCTTCACATTAAACATAAGTCAAGTAGCAAAGCGAGATTATAAACAATGGAGTGAAAAATGAGAAAGAAGAAGTAAAACAAAACAAAAAGAGAGAGAGAGAACAAGTGGTTTGCTTCAATCTATATTCAGACTCTATAGTTCTTTCTCTGGATGTGGCTATCCCTTTCCATCATTTGGAAGTTGTCTTATAACCTTGCATCGCTGAGAGGAGCCCAGCCTGTCAAAGTTAGTAGTCATAGATACGATGTGTCTGTAATTGTGTACAGTGTTCTCCTGGTTCTGCTCTCCTCACTCAGCATCAGTTCATATAAATCTCTCCAGGTTATTACAAAGTCCATCTGCTCCTCATTTGTTATAGCACAATAGTATTCCATTACATTCATATACCACAACTTGCTTAGCCATTCCCCAATTGATGTACATCCCCTTTATTTACAATCCTTTGCCACCACAAAAAGCACTGCTATAAATATTTTTGTACATAGGGTCTTTTCCCATGTCTATGATCTCTTTGGGGTAAAGCCCTCAAAGTGGTATTGTTAACTCAAAGGATATGTACTTATTTATAGTACTTTGGGCATAGCTCCAGATTGCTCTCCAGAATAGGTGAATCAGTTCACAATCCCACTAACAATGCATTAGTATACCAATTTGTCCACATCCTCTCCAGCATTTGTCATTTTCCTGTTTTGTCATCTTAGCCAATCTGACTGGTGATATGTGATACTTAAGAGTTGTTTTGATTTGCATTTCTCTAATCAATAGTGACTTAGAGCATTTTTTCAAATGCTTATAGATATCTTTAATTTCTTCCTCTGAAACCTGCCTGTTCATATCCTTTGACCATTTATCAATTGGGGAATGACTTGTATTCTTATATTCAGTTCTCTGTATATTTTTAAAATGAGTCCTTTATCAGAGACATAGGTTGTAAAAATTCTTCCCAATTTTCTACTTCCTTCTTAATCTTGGTTACGTTGGCTTTATCTGTACAGAAACTTTTCAATTTAATGTAATCAAAATTATCCATATTGCGTTTCATAATGTTCTCTAATTCTTGTTTGGTCATAAAATCTTCCCTTCTCCATAAATCTGACAGGTAAATTATTCCTTGCTCTCCCAGATTGCTTACAGTATCAGCCTTTATACCTAGATTATGCAACCATTTCAACTTGATTTTGGTATATGCTGTAAGATATTAGTATATGCCCAATTTCTGCCATACTATTTTCCAGTTTTTCCAGGAGTTTTTGTCAAATAGAGAGTTCTTACCCCAGAAGCTGGGTTCTTTGGGTTTATTAAACAGTAGATTACTGTAGTCATTGAATTCTGTGTCTTGTGTACCTAATCTATTCCACTGATCCACTACTCTATTTCTCAGTCAGTACCAAGCAGTTTTGATGACCACTGCTTTATAATATAGATTAAAATCTGGTATGGCTAGGCCACCTTCCCTAGAATTTCTTTTCATTAATTCCCTTGATATTCTGAAACTTTTGCTCTTCCAAATGAGTTTTGTTACTTTTTTCCTAGCTCCTATAAAATAATTTTTGGTCGATTGATTGGTATGGCACAAAAATGTAAATTAGTTTAGGTAAAATTGTCATTTTAATTATATTAGCTCGACCTAGACACAAGCAACTGATAGTTTTCCAATTATTTAGAACTGACTTTGTGTGAAAAGTGTTTTGTAATTGTGTTCATATAGGTCCTGGATTTGTTTTGGCAGGTAGATTCCCAAATGTTTTTCTGTGTTTATAGTAACTTTAAGTGGGATTTCTCTTTCTATCTCTTGCTATTCAATTTCATTAGAAATATATAGGAATGCTGAGGATTTATGTGGGTTTATTTTGTATCCTGCAACTTTGCCAAATTTATTTTCTCAAGTAAATTTTTACTTGATTCTCTAGGATTCTCTAAGTATACCATCATATCATCTGCAAAGAGTGATAGTCTCGTTTCTTCTTTGCCTAATTTGATCCTTCAATTACTTTTTCTTCTCTTATTGCTACTGCTAATATTTCTACTATCAAATTGACTAAGAGGGAGTGATAATGGACATACTTGTTTCATCCCTGATCTTATTATAAATGTTTCTAGCTTATCCCCATTACATATAATGCTTGCTGATGGTTTTAGATGGATGCTATTTATTATTTTGAGGAAAACTCCATTTATTCCTATAATTTCTAGTGTTTTTAATAGAAATGGGTGTTGTATTTTGTCAAAAGACTTTTTCTGCATCTGTTGATATAATCATATGGTTCCTACTAGTTTTGTTGTTGATATGATTGATTATACTGGTGGTTTTCCTAATATTGCACCATACTTGCATTCCTGGAATAAATCCTACCTGATCAAAGTATATTATTCTTGTGATAAGTTGCTGTAGTCTTATTGCAAATATTTTATTTAAAATTTTTGCACCTATATTCATGAGGGAAATTGGTCTATAATTTCCTTTCTCTGTTTTGTCTCTTCTCTATTTAGGTATCAGTACCATATCTGTGTCATAAAAATAATTTGGTAGGATGCCTTCTTCTCCAATTTTCCCAAATAGTTTGTAAAGTATTGGAATCAATTGTTCTTTAAATGTTGGATAGAATTCTCTAGTAAATACATCTGGCCCTGGAGATTTTTTTCCAAGGGATCTCATTGATGAATTGTTCTATTTCTTTTTTCTGAGATGGGATTATTTGAGTAATTTACTTCTGCTTCAGTTAATCTGGGCAACTTATATTTTTGTAAATATTCATCCATTTCACTAAGATTGTCAAAGTTACAGCCATACAATTGAGCAAAATAATTCCTAATTATTGTTTTAATTTCCTCCTTATTGGAGGTAGTCACCTTTTTTCATTTTTGATATGTGAATTTGGTTTTCTTATTTATTTTTTTATCATATTGACTAAAGGTCTACCAATTTTGTTGGTTTTTTCATAAAACCAGCTCTTAGTTTTATTTATTAATTCAACATTTTTCTTAATTTTAATTTTATTAATCTCTCCCTTGGTTTTCAGTATTTCTAATTTAGTATTTAATTGGGGATTTTCAATTTGTTCCTTTTCTAGCTTTTTCAGTTGTATGCTTAATTTATTAACCTCCATTTTCTCTATCTTATTCATGTGTGCATTCAGAAATATAAAACTTCCCCAAAGCACTGCTTTTGCTGCACCACACAAGTTTTGATATGCTGTCTCATTATTGTCATTCTCTTGAATGAAGTTTTTATAACTTTTGTTTGGCCCACAAATTCTTTAGGATTAAATTATTTAGTTTCCAATTAGTTTTCAATCTATCCTTCCATGGCTCTTTATTACATATAAATTTTATTGCATCATGATCTGAGAAGAATACATTTAATATTTCTGCCTTTCTGCACTGAATTTTGAGGTTTTAATGCCCTAGTACATGGTCAATTTTTGTGTATGTGCCATGTACCACTGAAAAGACAGAATATTCCTTTTTATCCCCATTCAATTTTTTCTCCAGAGGTCTATCATGTCTACCTACTCTAAAATTTCTATTCACCTCCTTAACTTCTTTCTTGCTTATTTTGAGGTTAGATTTGTCAAGTTCAAAGAGGGGGTGATTGAGGTTCCCCACCAGTATTGTTTTGCTATATATTTCCTCCTCTAACTCCCTTAACATCTCCTCTAGGAATTTGGCTCTTATACTGCTTGGTGCATATATGTTTACTAATGATGTTTCTTCATTTTCAGTGGTGCCTTTTAGTAGGATATAGTTTCCTTCTTTATCTCTTTTAATTAGATCTATTTTGTTTTTGATTTATCTGAGATAAGGATTGCTACCCCTGCTTTTTTTTTTTTACTTTAGCTGAAGCATAATATATTCTACTCCATCCTTTTACCCTTACCCTGTGTGTATCCCACTGTTTCAGATTTGTTTCTTGTAGACAGTATATTGTAGGATTATGTTTTTTAATCCATTCTGTGATTTTATGGGAGAGTTCATTCCGTTCACATTCACAGTATTGAATATTATCTGTTTCTTTCCCTCCACCCTATTCCCCCCTATTTATGCTTTTATTTCTTCCTTCTCCCTTCCCCTCCTTAATAGTTTTCCTTTTGACCACTGCCTCCCTCAGTATTCCCTCCCCATCCACCCCCTTACTTTGTCTGCCCTTTCTCCTTACTACTTCTACTATCTCTTTTAACTGTGCCCCCCCCCCACTTCCCTCCTTTCCCATCCTACTGACTATAGGGCACAATAGATTTTTTTTTTATTTTTTTAACAAATACTTTATTAACTTCTGTTTTACATCATTCATTTCTGCCAGATTTTGAGTTACAATCATTTTCCCCCCATTATTCCCCTACCCAACCTCCCAGAATAGCAGTCCCACAAGATATCGCTTCCTCCAATCTGCTCTCTCCCATACGTTCTCCCATACCCCCATCGACTTTTCCATTAGAGGAAGATGAATCTTTGTGTCCCAATGCCTGCACATCTTATCTCCCAATTATAGGCAAAAGAGTATTAATAATACCTTGAATTTCAGATCCATTTCCTTCCTCCCTTGTCACCCATTCCTTCTTGGGAGATAAGTAATTCAGTATATGTTGTACATGTCTAGCTATGCAAAACATTATCATAGTAGATATATTGTACAAGGCTGCTTATAATTCCCTCCCACTCATCCCACCCCCCACCTGGTCCATTCCCTACATGATCCTGTCCCTCTTCTATAGTGGGTACTTCCAACCTCCCCTCACCCCAAGGATGCCCTCCCATCCATCATCCCTCCTCTCATCCCCCTTCCCCCTATCCTGCTGCAGGTTGAGATATCCCATTTAGTATGTATGTCATTTTCTCCCTGAACCAAATTCAATGTGAATGTGGTTTTGCCTTTTTAGCCTTCCTTATTCTCCCCCTCCTTTGCAACCACTTCCCCTACATGAGATAGTTTACCCTACCATGTCTCTCCCCATCTCCTCTTGCCACTTTCCTCTCTCACCTCATAATTTCATCCCTTGAGTACTCTCCCTTCCCAACAAAATCAACCTATGCCCTCTATCCATATATAACTGTAGCCATATACACACACATTCACATATGTATTCATATGACCACACCCCTTCTTCCATTATTTTCATAGTGAGAAAGATATCATCAGTCACAGTTATTGCTTTTCCATATAGGAATGTAAATAGTTCAACTTTGATAAGTTCCTTTTGATTTCTTTTCCCTGATTACCTTCTCAGGCATCTCTTCCTTCTTGCGTCTGGATGTCAAATTTTCTATTCAACTCTGGTTTTTTTCCTCAAGAATGCTTGAAAGTCCTCTATTGCACTGAATGACCATATTTTCCCCTGAAACAAAATACTCAGTTTTGCTGGGTAGGTGACCCTTGGGTTCATTCCCAGTTCTTTTGCCCTCTGGAATATCATATTCCATGCCCTTCGATCCCTCAGTGTAGAAGCTGCCAGGTCCTGGGCTATTCTGATTGTGTTTCCACAATATTGAAATTGTTTCTTCCTGGCTACTTGTAGTATTTTCTCCTTGATCTGGGGATTCTGGAACCTGGCTATAATATTTCTGGGAGTTTTCTTTTTGGGATCTTTTTCAGGAGGTGATCTGTGGATTCTTTCAACCTCTATTTTGCCCTCTGGATCTAAAACATCAGGGCAATTTTCCTTGAGAATTTCTTGAAGGGTGATTTCTAGGTTCTTTCTTTGATCATGGCTTTCAGGTAGTCCAATAATTTTTAAATTGTCTCTCCTGGATCTATTCTCCAGGTCAGTGGTTTTTCCCATGAGATATTTCACATTCCCTTCTAATCTTTCATTTGTTTGGATCTGCTTAACAGCATCTTGATTTCTCATAAAGTCATTAGCTTCCATTTGCTCCAGTCTAACTCTGAAGGAATGAATCTCCTCAGTGAACTTTTGAGATTCTTTCTCCATCTGGCAAATTCGACTTTTTAAGGCATTCTTCTCCTCATTGCCCTTTTGGGCCTCCTTTGCCATTTGAGTTAGTCTATTTTTTAAGGTGTTGTTTTCCTCAGTCAGGCTGTTGACCCTCATTTCATACTTTTCCTGCATCCTTCTCATTTCTCTTTCCAATTTTTCCTCCACTTCTCTTATTTGATTTTTAAAGTCCTTCTTAAGGTCCTCTATGGCCTGCAACCCACTCATGTTTTCCCCTGGGGCTTTTGGAGCAGGACTTCTGACCTCACAGTCCTTTTCCCGCCCTATGCCCCCAAAATAGGAGTCTAGGGTTGCATTTTTCTGTTTCCTTTGCCTTGGCATGTTGCCACTTAATTGCTTGACTTTTGGGCTTGTTGCCACACTATGGCTTTAAGGCCAGATAGAGGAATTTTCGTCCCGAACGTGTGGGGGGCAACTTCCGTTTCTGGCAAGCTGTAAACCCACCCACGACTTCCACCCTAGATCACAATCCAGATCCAGGGAGGTTAAAGCAAGAGCGATTACCCCCCAAGACTGATCGCTGGATCTCCCTACAATTTGCAGGCTGGGAGCTGGAGCTGCCTCTGAAAACTACAAAATGGCGTTTGTCCTCAGCGGCTTCTAGCCCCCAGGGGAGGGAGCTGACGCATTCCCCAATACAGGTCCCAAAGTCCATAGGACACTAACCTCTTACTTTGTCCTAGGCAAGTCTATGTTGATAATTCTGGAGTCGCCACAGCTCCTGGTGTTCTGGGGTTCCTCCAGCCGGCTGCTGGCCCTGCCGCCCTGGGGCTAAAACCTCGGCTCACATGGACCTGGGCTCGGCTCGGCTCCTGCGCTCTGCGCGCTGCCGGCTCCCAGACCACTGCGCTGGTCCTTCCTGCAGGGTGCTGGGCTGTCCTCAGCGGGAGGTTAGCTTCTCTGTGTCGTTCTGTGGGTGCTGGGGCTCCAGAAGTTTTTCAGAGTCCTTTTTTACATAGTTTGTGGAGAATCTGGGGGCAGAGAGGCTTGGACGAGCTGTTTCTACTCCGCCATCTTGGCTCCGCCCCCCACAATAGATTTTTTTATATAACAAAATATATTATTCCCTCCTTGAACCCAATCCAATGAGAGTAAATCTTTTACAATGCTCCTCTCCCTCCCTTCTTTCTCTTTACTATAATGAGTTTTTTTGTCCTTTATGTTAGATTCCTATATTTAAATGATTATGTTATTCCTTCCTTGAACCAATGAGAGTAAAGTTCATATAATGTTCATCTTTTTCCCTTCTTTCCCTCTTCTATAGTGTGTTCTTATGCCGCTTTGTGTGGCATAATTTACCCTTTTCTGCCTCCTCCTTTCCTTTTCTCCCATTATAATCCCTTTGCACCCCTTAATAAGTTTTTTTTTTATCATCAGATTAGTTAATTTATACCCACACCCTCTATCTATATATATCCCTTTTAAATGTCACAATAATTATACAATTCTCAATATTGACAGATATCAACTTCCCATATAGGGATGTAAACAGTTCTTATTGAATCACAAGTTATGTAAATGTGTGTGTCTGTGTGTGTGTGTATGTGTGTGTTTTCCTTATTTCCCTTTTTATGTCTCTCTTGAGTCTTGTATTTAAAGATCAAATTTTCCATTGACCTCTGTTTTTTTCATCAGGAAGTTCTGGAAGTCCCTTATTTCATTGAATGACCATCTCCTTGACTGAAAGATTTTGCTTTGTTTTGCTGGATAGTTGGCCTGTCAGGCTGCCTTCAGAAGGAGATTTGTTTCTCTCCATCACTTTGTGGGTTCTTTAGCTCTAAAATTTGTTTAGAGTCATATTTTCTAGGTATTTCATGTGGTTGTGGGGGGAGGTCACAGAATTTCCTGCTTCTCCTCCACCATCTTGGCTCCACCTCCCCTCTATAGGGATATTAAAGTCCATTACATTTACACTTGTGTTTTCTAATCCATTTCATTCAAATGTCATTTCCAGGGACAATAATAATCCCATTTGGGAAAACAGGATGGTTTTTATCATTTTCTTTTCTATACAGTATGATACCACCTGGTTACCAGCATAGATTACACGCTTTTTTCTTTTTAAATCTGTGTTCCACCTCAGTTAAAACAATGTTCTAATTTTGTAATTCGACTATGCTGACAAAATGCAATGACATGCATGTCAACTTGGTGTAGTGGAAAGAATCATGGGTGCTATGCTGCTTGGCACATATTGTTAAATATGTGGTGAATTTAAACTGAAAAAAAAAGTTGAATTTTGAATTCTCTGCATCTGTGTAATGTTAGTGGGAGTTGAAAATCTTCCCCACCCATTAGTAGATCTTTAGTGGAGCCCAACAAAGAAAAGCTTGATTAGGGGAGACTTGTTTTTCAGGAAGGCCCACACTACTGGTTACTTTGTAATTAGGTAGTGGGTCACGAGGGTTGTGATGTTCTCTGACCCTGAAGAAGTATATGTGTACACTGAGGTTACTATTTTGCTTTTGGGTATACTCATGGGAATAGTGTTTGAGTGATACAGCCAGAAGAGACTCTGGGTAGCCCTTAAGGAGCCCCCTGGTTTTGAAACCCCAGATGTTGGTGCTTCTATCTCTGGTAACTATATATAATGGTCAGACAGTTGGATCTGTCTTTTGATAAGTAATATCTGTATTATTTTGTGAGATGGTTAGAAACCCTGTCTGTTCGTCTTTTACTATATTATTATTTCTGCTTGTAAAATCTGTTTGTATTTTCTCTGAAGTTCAAGGTGCTAACTTTTTCACCTGAACTAAGTAAATGGCATATATGTTTGATTAAAGTAAGATTGTTAATCCTTTTTAGTTACTTTCCTTTAGAATAGTAGATCAAAGGACCTGTACTAGCAGCCATCCTGGGTATGCTAGGGTGCTTGCTCTTTCAATTTATCAGTCAGTTGTGTGACTGTAATGTATCAGTATGCTCTAGAATAGCATTTCTCAAAGCCTACCTCTTATTTTCCTATAAGTTCACTAAGGATTCTCTTGATATATGCATAGGTTATTTTCATAGAAATTTAATAGAGGAAGAAAAGTAGGTATGTGAGCCAGATGTTGTTGATGTTGTCTCAGTGATCTTTTTGTAGTTTTATTAAAATCTGTGACTTTTTGTTATTAATTTGAATCATCAATGAACTACTTACTGGCTTGGACCCTTGTTCACATATCTTAGTCTCATTAATTTGATTTCCTAATCTGTAAAATCTCTGAAGCTTTATAGAGCTAGAAGAGACCTCAGAGGCAGTGGAATCCTCTCAATTTACAGATGAAGAAACTGAGGCGTAAAATAAATTGCCCATATGAGTTGAACTAAAATCTTCTTGACTGATGTCAGATCTCTATGTTTTACTTCATATAGTGTAGAAGCTTAATAAATATTGAATTGGATTTAAAGAAAAGTGTTATAAAAATGTATGCTATTAAGGAAATGTTTAAAAATATGCTATTAAAGTCTTTATGATGCATTCAAACAATTTGTTTCTCTATACCATCATGCATATTATACGTGTCATAGTGGTTCCTATTGCTTTGTTCCATATGTCACCCAAAATAGCCAAGACAAAGGTTATAACAAAATCAGTGATTATATTTAACCTTGTATTCACACCCCTCATGATAGAGTTGTATGTGGAATGGATCTTCTAGGTTGGTTTCTTAAAAAAACACAAACCAAAAAAACAAACAAACAAACAAACAAAAAACCAAAAACCACAACCTTATTTTCCTAGACTGGGAATTCCCACCAGACTTTGCAGAGTTTTGTTATCAATTGCCAGATTTGAATACACAATGGATGAAATATAGCAGAAGAAGATTTTATGAGAAATGGAGACTCAATTAATATCAAATATTATACAATAGCTACATTACATTAAGGTAATGTTCCAAAATGGCCCAAGTTCTTTCAATGTTCACCTAATAATTCTTTCTCATTATTACTTAGGTTCCATAGATGAAGAAACCTCCTAATGTTCTTTAAGAATGAGGTATTTCTCTGATACTTACTATTACATAATATTAATGGTTTAATTTTTTGATCCAGCATCTTTAGTCAGGGAACCTACAGATAAAACTGGGTACTGTATATATTAGCAGAGGAAACCTAGTATTTTCTTTTTCTTTTTTTTTTCTTTTTGCTTTTTGGAGGGCAATTGGGGTTAAGTGACTTGCCCAAGGTCACACAGCTAGTTTTTGTGTTAAGTGTCTAAGGCTGGATTTGAACTCAGGTCCTCCTGACTCCAGGGCCAGTGCTCTATTCACTGCACCAGCTAGCTACCCCAAAATGTTACTTGGTTTGTTTTTTTTTTCTTTTTGAAGGAGAAGGCAGAGCAATTGGGGTTGAGTGACTTGCCTAAGGTCACACGGCTAGTAAATGTTAAATGTCTGAGGTCAGATTAGAACTCAGGTCCTCCTGACTCCAGGATCTAGCTGCCCCCAACCTACTATTTTCTTTTCCCCCAAAAGCCAACGATTAATAGACTTCCAGGTATATACATTAAATAATTAACAAGTGTCTATTAAAGGCCTATGCCCCTGGTGTCAAGGAGAGTACAGTCTAGTAAGGAAGGACACAAGTAAATAAACTAGGTTACACTCCCCCTCCCTAACCCCCTGCTGCCAAAAGTTATCCAGCTTCACATCTCAGTGGAAGAAGTTCTTTGAATGAATGTATTCAACCTGAAAAAAACATCTGATTGGTCAACTAGCTGGCACAATGGATAGAGCAGCAGGCCCATAGTCAGGAAGACCTGAATTCAAATCTAACCTCAACCACTTACTGGTTGCATAACCCTGGGCAAGCCACTTCAGTGTGTTTGCCTCAGTTTCCTCATCTGTAAAAATGAGCTGGAGAAGGAAATGGTAAAACACTCCAATATCTTTGCCAAGAAAATTCTAAATGCAGTTACAGAGTAGGAATCAACTGAACAACAAAATCATCTGGTCAGCAAATCAGCAAGTATCAGGAGAATTTTCAGACTGAGTTTTCTTGAACAGAAATTGAAGAGATCTGCAAGGTTTGGTCCCCAGAATTCCTGTGTCATGACATAGTCTTCTTCTTCCCCACAGCATATCATTTTAGGAATGCCCACTCCCCTTGCATCATTTTGTAGATTTTGCTCTCAGTATGGAGTAGAGGGTGTTTGGTTTTTACACATTCCAGCTTGGTGGCTGTAAGGGTGATGGGATTTAAAGATCTTCCATGCCCCATTGGACTTGCTGACATAGCAGGAAGGGGAGGGGCAAGAGGAAGCAGAAGAAAAGCTAGAGTTCCGGTGGGGACTGGCGGTAGCAGCAGAGGCTGTAGCAGCAGCGGCAGTAGAAGCAATAGCAGCAGCAGTAGGGGTAGCGGCCAAGGTAGAGGTGGAGGCACAAACCCCTTTTTGAGCCAGCCAGAATTTCTGCTAAGGACTCTTGTTGGGGACTGCCAGGGACCGGAACTGCGGGGGGGCCGGAGCTGTTGTGAGTGCGCTTCCTGGACGCTGAGCAGTTGCTGTGAGTGGGGAGAGAAAGACCTTTGCCTGAGGTAGCCTGTTCTGTTTTGAAGGCTTAAGAATGTGGTTGTTTACTACGTTAACTACTGGTGCCAATTTCATAACTACTCTGATGGCTTTGACTTTCTGGTTTTGGGACTCAGTTATTTGGTATTTTAATAAATTCTCTGGCTTTATCCCCCATATAGAGAGCCTGATATATTTTGTGATTAATAATCACATAAGCCTATTTATAATTGCCATAGGCATAGTGAATATTGCATTGTTAATACAGTGGCAACTTCTTTCACAACAATGTCAGTATTTAGAACAGTGTTTCCAAAGGAGCTGCTGCTAATCTTTTGGCCCAGGGGTACCTGTTCCCAATTTGCAGCTCCATGACCAGGGTGGCTTTGGCTTTGGCTTGGTTTGCTCCCTCTTCTCCCTATGGTTTCCTGGGTCTCTGCTTGGGCAACCTATTGCTGCCACTATTGTGGGAAGGATTTATTGTTAAAGCATATGGAAGAATGAAGAATAATATGCTTGGGGAAAAACCTACACAAATAGATTTTCTTACTACTACACAGAAATAATGGACTAAGAAGGTTCTGAAATCAGGCCTGGTGGCACATACCTATGGTTCCTATTATCTGAAAGGCAGAGGCTGGTGAAACCCTTGAATTGGGGACTTCTGAGGACAATGGGTTAAGATGAAGTGTTCACAGTAAGTTGTATGTTAGTATTATGAATTCCCTAGAAGGAAGGGAGAGGGTGTGCACTGTGTCGCCTGACTAGAGCAAACTGATTCAATTAAAAAACATAGCAGGTCAAAGGTCTGAGGATGATTAGTATGATTGGGTCCATAAGTGGCCACTGTCCTTCTAGGCTGGAAGAGAAAGAATGGCTCAGTCTTAAAAATAAACATTTTGACAAGCACCAACACATGCCTTTTGCACCCTTCTATAGATTCTCTCTGAGAATAATTTATACATGTGTCAAGGACATCCTTGATATAAGAATGAGAAAGAAACAGACTTCCACAAATCATATTCTAGTGCCTGACACAACTAACTGAAAAGTGCAGAGAATATAGGATTTTACCTGGCTTATTGTTTATAGATAATAAAAAAGACATTTAATTTGATAAAGAGAAATGCTTCCTTAAAAGATTTTATTCCCATAGAAAGGTGCCTCATGCATATATTAAAATTATACTCGATTCCTTAAAAGACACAACAGTTGAAAAAAAATTTGCTCAGTGATCCTCTAATCAAATACATCAATAAAGAAATGAAACAGGAAGCCTATCACATATAGACAAAGCATTTTCAAGAGATGGATAAATTCCCCAGAAACTTGTTTTTGATGTGCTTGATACTTGTGGATGACATTTTTCCAAATTAGTCAGGTGATTGGTGCTTGGGATAAGCATTACCGTCAGGAGAATTGGCATTTCTTTTTAGAAGGGAGCATTTTTGTTTTGATTTTGTATCACTAATGCCTAGCAAAATTCCTTGAACATGTGTGAGTGTATGTGTTTGTATGTGTGTGTGTGTGTGTATGTGGTGGAAGAATTCCATTCCCTACCTTAATTAATGTAATTAGTGTAAGAGCTTGTTGAATTTAAGTGCTTAAACCAGGTACATTCTGAGAGCTTGAGCACATTCAAAGACCTCTTTGTTTTAGTCACAAAATCAATCCATTTTGTTGGATTAGAAAGTAATTCTAACATAGTAGCTTTAAATAAATTTTCTGAGAGCTTTACCACAAAGGCTGAATAAGACCCTCATTAATTTGGAATGACTACAGGATTTTGGTCATTAGATGAACATAAATGATATCAAGCAAATATCATCTTGTGATTAGTTGAAAGAATCAGACATGGCTCTGGACACACACACACACACACACACACACACAAGCAAACTAATAGAGAGGTAGATGATAGATAGATAGATAACAAAAGTTTGTCATTGGAGCAGAGGAAAGTTTCTAGTTAAGAGTTCAATAATTTTGGTGAGCAAAAGAAAAACCAAGCCCTTAAGAGTCAATTATTCTCGAACAGGCTGTGAGGAAATTTGTTTTCTCTTTGCTACAGCATTGGCCACTTAGGAGACAATGTATACAATCGAGAATATACAAACAATCTTAGGACAGAGAGTTGGAGAGAAAGTCAAGCAAGGAAAAGAGAGTCAAGGAGTGTGATTTTTCCCACCACACCATACACCCCACAAAATATTAGCTATAAACTGAAAATAAGGACTTTTAATACCAGGAGCTACGTGTTAATATTTTGCAATGCATATCATATCATAATTTATTAGTTAATATATGATCTTCCATATTGGTTTTCTATGTTTTCCTATATGTAGAATTAACAATTTTGATAATTAATTATCCTAGCTACATTAATTTATATACAATTTTCTTACTTTTTTTTTTGCGCTTTTTTTGTAGGGGCAATTGGGGTTAAGTGACTTGCCCAAAGTCACATAGCTAGTAAATGTTAAGTTCTGAGGCTGAATTTGAACTCAGGTCCTCCTGACTCCAGGGCCAATGCTCTATTCACTGCACGACCTAGCTTCCCCCAATTTTATTATATTTTGAATGCCTTAAAGGAGTTTCTCATACATACATAAATACATATATATGTATGTTTATGTGTGTATATATGTGTATGGATGTATGTGAGTGTATATATGTAAGGTTTTTTCCAACTTTGTTTTACTTTTACATTATTTTTATTTATTTAGTAAAAAAAATCCCCAATTACAAATAATAAAAACAACACTCATTTAAAAAAATTTTGAGTTCTGAATTTTCTTCCTTCCTTGTGCCCCTCCCCCTTCTTTGTGAAGACAAGTAATTTGATATAAATTATATATGCGAAATTGTGCAAAACATGTTTCCTTATTAGCCATGTATCAAAAGAAAACACAAAATAAAACGATAAAATACTTTTAAAAATTATGCTTCATTTTGCATTCAGAATTCACTAGTTCTCTCTTTGGAGGTGGATAATATCTCTATCAAGAGTCCATTGGAACTGTTTTGTATCATTGTCTTGATAACAGTAGCTAAGTCTTCCACAGTTGATCTTCCTTACAATATTTTTTTTTGCCTTTTTTTTTTGAAGGGTAATTGGGATTAAGTGACTTGCCCAAGGTCACACGGCTAGTTTGTGTGTGTGTGTGTGTGTGTGAAGTGTCTGAGGCCAGATTTGAACTCAGGTCCTCCTGACTCCAGGGCTGGCACTCTATTTACTGTGCCACCTAGCTACCCCTGTTCCTTATAATATTGCTGTTTTTATGGAAAATATTCTTTTGGTCCTGCTTACTTCACTCTGCATGAATTCACACAAGTTTCCCAGGTTTTTCTGAAATCACTTTGTTCACCATTTCTTATAGTACAATAGTATTCCATTATAATCATACACCATAACTTATTTAGCCTTCCTCTAATTAATGGGTATCCTCTGGATTTCCAATTCTTTGCCATAAAGTAGCTGCTATATGTTTTTTTTTAAATACAAACAAGTCCTTTTTTTCCTTTGATATCTTTGGGGGTACAAACCTAATAGTAGTATTGCTTAGTCAAAGTGTATGCAGTTTTATAGCATTTTGGGAGTAGTTACAAATCATTATCCAGAATGGTTGGACTACTTCACAACTCCACCAACAGTCTATCAGTGTCAAAATTTTGACACATCTTCTCTAACATTTGTCATTTTCTCTTTGTGTCATGTTAGCAAATCTGATAGGTGTGTGGTAGTACCTCATAATTATTTTAATTTGCAATTCTTTTATCAGTAGTAATACAGAACTTTTTTTTTTTTTTGCTTTTTGGAGGGCAGTTGGGGTTAAGTGACTTGCCCAAGGTCACATGGCTAGTTTTGTGTTAAGTGTCTGGGGCTGGATTTGAACTCAGGTCCTCCTGGCTCCAGGGCTGGTGCTCTATTCACTATGCCACCTAGCTGCCCCAATACATAACATTTTTATGTGACTATTGACAGCTTTGATTTCTTCTTCTAAAAACTGCCTGTTCATAATCTTTGCCTATTAATCAACTGGAAAATGGCTCTTATTTTTATAAATTGGCTTAACTCCCTATATATTTGAGAAATGAGGCATTTATTGGAGAAACTTGCTACAAAATTTTACTCCAGTTTTCTGCTTTCCTTCTAATTTTGGTTGTATTAGCTTTGTTTCTATAAAATCTTTTGAATTTCACGTGATCAAAATTATTTTAATTCCCATAATCCTCTCTATCTCTTGTTTGGTACATGTCTTTTCTTATCTCTGTCTATATATACATCCATACACAAGCACACACACATGCACATACATATGCACACATAAAGTTTTAAGACCAGCACTTTTCCAGTCAAGCTCATGTTTTCTGTGTTATGTTTGGATGATGATGTTGGCAACAGGACTAGGGAGATATCAGAATTTTCACTTTATAAAATGTCTTTTAAACAGAAGTACTTGGAGATTTCCTGTTCTCTCTCTGTCTTTCTGTATCTGTGTGTCTCTATACACACACAGACAAACACACCCTTGGGTTATGTTTCCATATACATATATATGTATATTTGTATATATATGTATATATATACACACATATATATATATATATAGTTAAATGCATAGATAGATAGATAAATGTATGTATACGAAGTATATAAAATCAGGTGAGAAATAACTTTGGCCGTGGGTTAGTTTTTAAAACTCCCTGGACTTTAGTTTCCTCATCTACCAAATGTTGAGAATGACCTGTGCACGACCTTCCATACAGTTTTCATCTCCATTATATACACAGTAATAAAAGTAACAGAAAACCACATTTATGTAGCACTTTGCAGCTTAAAAAAAAAAGATTTTTCTTTAAATTATCATGTGAGGTAAGTACATATCCTTCATCCCTAACAATCTAGGAAATGTATGTGCATAATAAAACAACAAACAAAGAAACAAATGTAATTGTCAGAATAAGACTAAGAAAGCAAAATTCTGTTTCACTTATCATACAGTCAGAGAATTTCAGAGCTGAAGGGAATTCAGATGATCAAGTCCAACATATACCTACACAAAATACTCTCTATTACCTGTCAAACAAGAGGTCAAACAGCATGTTTCTAAATACCTCTAATAATGGGGAGCTCATTCCAATCCCACTTTTTGATAGGTTTTTACTGAAAGAGTTTTGGCACCACCCAAAAGTGATAGGGGCATAGTAAAACTGATATAGATCGATAACATTATAGATTCATATTTGGAACAAACCTCAGCGGCCAGATAGTCTAATCTCCCTCTTTTTTATGGCTGAGGAAGCTAATACCAAAAGTGGCTTGTTCAAGTCCACACAAGTAGTGTATCAGAGCTAAGATCTGAACCCAAATCCACTGACTGGAAAGGCAGGGCTCTTTCCATTACCATAATGTCTCCTGGGAACGAGTATGGTTATTATACTGTCCTCTCCAACTGCTTAACTGTTCAGAAGACAGCAATTCTCTCATTGTGAAGAAAAAGCAACTTTATCCTTTTTGTAATGAACGTGGATCATCAGACTAGTCATTACATCTTGTCAGAGATCTATTTAACATGGTCCTTAAACACAATCTACCCATTTTCTTCCACCTCTTGCATATAGCTCCCTTTCTTTTTCTGTGATTGTCTAAACTGTAATTTCATGAATCTCTTGCCCCAAATAACATAATATTGCTCAATTTCAGTCTCCAGAATGCCACCTCTTCATCTCTATTTATAGCTATTATCTATAACTCTGTCTGTCTCTCTCTCTCTCTCTCTCTTTTTTTATCTATCTATCTATCTATCTATCTATCTATCTATCTGTTGTATCCATGTCTATTCTGAGATTCGTAGCAACAAAATGTCTTTATGTGGCAAATGATTACAATTAGATAGTATTTACAATTGAAAACTTCGAGTTTGTGTGCTTATCTTCTCAATGGCTGGTTTTAGAAATTGGGTACGAGTCTGTAAAATATTTGTCCACTTGGACTGAGAACCTGCTGTATTCTCTACCCACCCATAAAATGCTTTTCCTTGGATTCTATATATTCCAGAATGTTTTAAAGTTCTCAAAAGAGAATGGTTGGCACATTCAAGGAGGGAGAGAGGTGACATGATTTTTCAAAGTACTAGAGCAGCTTGTAGAATTTGTGACTTACCTCATTGATAATTTGCAGAAACAAAGGGATTTTCAACTTATAATTTTTTTTTACAAGCACTCAAGGGGCAAGGAAGGAGTTATAAAGTGTAAGGAAAAAAGTGAATAGTTTTTGTTTTTGTTTTTTTCCGGAATGAATGGAAAACAAACACATGGCTAGTTTAACTGTACAGAAAGTGAATGGAGGGGACAATGGGTGTGTGTGTGTGTGTGTGTGTGTGTGTGTGTGTGTGTGTGTGTGTGTGTGTGTGTCTGCTTGTGTGTGTGTGTGTACATGTATGTGCATATTTTCCTTTCATTGTGGAGAAAGAAAATCAGGTAAACATTTTGCTCCCTTTGCTATGTTAGACAGAAAAAGTAAGACATAGAGAGATATAGCATTCACTAATTAGAAAAAAAAATAGAAAGATTAATGTCTTCAATATCTTGAAAGGCCAGTTTCATACTTACCTCTATATTTCTAGCCTACAAAAGAAGCCTTTAACAAAGTAAAATGAGTTAATTCAACATTGAGCTAATTAGGAAAACAATACATGATTTGGGAAAAAAAAAAACCTCCCTAGTGATCAGGGAGCTATAATTCTTTAAAATGTTGTTCCATTTGTCATGACAAGCTGATGCATTTCATATAACATCAGTTATTACAGGTATAGTAATTTTAAAGAGTTACAGTTTGAATTCAAAAACTAGCATTTTTTTCATATGTAACTCATTATCTATACACCATGAGAGTTGGTATTTCTAGTTAGAGTTATATAATAAGGTTTATGTTTGGTGACATATATTCCAAACTGCATAGGGAACCTGGAAATAAAAACCAATCTCCAGAGGACCTGTCTTGCCAATTCAACCATATTTCCATGAAAAACACTACAACATTTAAAGGGAATGTAGGAAAAGACATTAAGGCTGTGTGAAATGTGGGAAAGGAGGAAGATTCCAACAAACCCTTCACTGCTGCTGCTATTGCTTACTATTACCAATATTTACCCTTATCAGAGGACATTATATATTTGAATTTCCTTAATAAGACAACCTCAAAGAGCTGTTCTAAATGTCTACTGATATGTCCCCTTTATTGCCTTCGCTCTGTGATCTGAGTTTGGGAGTTCTATCCATCCTGCCCTCTTCCTGGGATCAAGTTCCCTCAGTGTGGGCATGCTACATTGCAATTCTTCGGCATGCCTGCACTAGCAGGGCATGAGGGAGGTGGAAGGTGCTGAAAGATCTCCCTTCCTGTTGACTTTTCGAATGTACCAGGGGAGCACTCTGGCCATTCCCCTGCCCTCTCACATGACCTGCCTTTCTTTTCTTTCTGTCTTATAATTCTTTAATTGCTGTTGTTCAGTTTTTTTTCAGTTTTGTGTGACTCTTCATAACCCCTTTTGGAGTTTTCTTGGAAAGATACTGGAGAGCTCTGCCACTTCCTTCTCCATCTTTGAGGCAAACAGGTTGAAGTGACTTACCCAGGGTCTCACAGCTAGTAAATATCTGAGACCAGATTTGAACTCAGGAAGATGAGTCTTCCTGACTTCAGGCCAAGCACTCTATCCACTGTTCCCCCTAGCTGCACATTACTCTTTTTTTGCTTTTTGGAGGGCAATTGGGGTTAAGTGACTTGCCCAATGTCACATGGCTAGTGAGTGTGTCAAGTGTTTGAGGCCGTATTTGAATTCAGGTCCTCCTGACTACAGGGCCGGTGCTCTATTCACTGTGCCACCTAGCCGCCCACGCACATTATTCTTTTAAATGTCATTTATTCCCATTCTTCCTCAGAGTCCCTCATTGGGTAGATCTTGCAGTCTGCTCACACCCACTATGTGCTTCTCTTTCCCCCCAATATGATGTTCATTAGTAGCTGTTCAGAGGCAGGGGCCTTCCAGGTCTTACTGTCAGATATCAGTGTTTTGAATGGAAGGGTTTTTGCCTTTGGGGGAAATTTAAGGTTTGCAAATGTGCTTTGTCATTTTCTGAAAGCAGTCCAGCCTGCTCTCTGCCTCATTTCCTAAGTTGAGCCCTACAAGTTATCTGACACATTTATGTAAGTTTGTATAATCTTTATTGGGTATTCCTTTCACAGAGAAGTTAAGGAACTAGCCCGAAGATAATGACCCTAGTGACCATCATGGATTTAGGGTTAGATGGGAATGTCAAGCAAGTTTAGATTGAGAGTTTCATGGAACCTTAAAGGCAGCTCAGTGGCACAATGCTTAGAATGTCAGGCCTAGAATCAGGAAAATCTGAGTTCACATATGACCCCTGACATTTTGTGACCCTGGACAAATCACTTAAGCTCTGTTGCCTCAATTTCCTTAACTGCAAATGGGGATAATTAAGCCCTTAAAGTGTTGTGAGGACCAAATGAGATATTTGTAAAGCACTTAACAGAATGTTTTACACAGAGCAGGTCCTAAATAAATAGTGTTTCCTTCCTCTTCCCTTAGAGCCTATCTAGTTTACTCCTGTGATTTTAGATAGATTTAGATAGATGAAGACCCTCTAGCCCAAGTGAGTGAAATAAATTGTCTAAAGTTTAAAAAAATAGTAAATGTCAGAGACTGAGATTTAAAAATTACTCAGTGACTAAACCAGTAGGAACTCAAGTTTTCAGATTCTTTGTCAAGCAAGAGTTTTATTGTTGACCACAGATGACATCACATCTGTTCCTTTGTTAAGCCCAATAAGTAAAACAATTAGACTCATTATAAAGGGCTTCTGCACTTTTTGAGCCAAGAGAAGAAGTCTGACTCTGAGGAGTAGGATAAATGGCACAATTAATTTCCCCTCCAGTAAATGTTTGATTACCCTGTATATCAATGATAAAAGCTAGAATGTTATTTGTTCTATGTCTTCCTTGAAATTTAAATAGGGCAAAGTGGACCATTTATTTGTAAACAAATGGAATGACCTTTCATTGGCAGATGTTCCAGAGTAAAGATGATTTTAGGCTAGAAATCAGAAAAGCCCTGATAGCAGTTCAGTTTTTTAAAAGCTTTTTTTCATTCTAACATCTATTTCAACCTCCTGAAGCCTCAAAAAAGAACACCAGGGAAGCTAGAAGCTTTAACAAATTATATAAAAAGATAGTTCCCAAAATGGAGCTCCTGCTAGTTCTATGGACCTGTGACCATCCCACTATGTGAATTCAGAAACCAAGCAGGCTTCTTGATATAGCTACATACATACATTTGTATACATATATGTATATACATATCTATGTGCATATGTATACATACACACAAGTATGTGCACATAGGAAAGGGTCAAGATTGACTTTGAGTAATACCGTCTTTGGAATTTTGCCTAACACCATATATTCATTATAGTAGAGTATACAGGGTGTTCAGGGTGAACTAGCTGTTCTGGTATACAGGCTTGCTGAGGCTGTTTCAGGGCTGCTCACCTGTCACACAGCTCTGTCCTGTGTCTCCAAGAAGTTATAGCATGCCTAGTGGCCACACCCATACAACTAAATCAGGTTAAGGGTAATTGATAGGCCTCAAAAAATTGGTGAGTTAGCGAAATGTCTACTCCAAGTATGTGGAGACTTCTAGAGGAATGGGTAGATGAGAGCAATTTGTTACAGTGGTCATGAAGAAAGTTGAAGCAGTGTTGAATGCTGAGAACTTAGTCAGACATCAAAGATGCCAAGATCATCCACTGCATCCCACACAATTGCTGGTCATCTTGACTTCTATCTTGCTACTGGACTTTGATGACTCAAGGAGAGAGCAAGGCTGACTAATTTGTGTAATTCTGCCTCACTTAAATCCAGTTTATATGTGAAACAAGATATTATCCCATGATGTTATTGGTCCTCTCCAAAAACAAAGGATAAATAACAACAATTCTAACGGTGGCATTTCATTAACGTTTTTTTTTCTTTCATGGGTGGCAGTGTGATCCAACTGAAATTGTCTTGATTTTGAAATCAGAATATCTAATTCCAATTTTTGTTTTTGACACTTATTGACTGTGGCACTGTGGACAAACCACTTAAGCTCTCTGGACCTCCATTTTTTAATCTGGAAAACAAAACAAAACAAAACAGGTAGTTGGACTTGGTGAAACTGAGATTCTCTTTGAGCTATAGGCCCATAACTGTGTGATCAAGATGACCACAGTTTCATATAAACTTGTCATTAGTATGCTAGAATGATTACATCTAAAGAATGTATTTCAATCACACCTCAAATAGTTAATTCAAAAATAAGTGAGGGAGAGGGAAGATAGACACAGAGGGAGAGATAATATAGTAAATGCTATAGTTAATATGTACCCAATTTAACTTTATGAGACATATTAATTTCTTCAAATGGATTTTAGTAACATTTGAAAATATCAGATTTCTAGATTTCACCAGAGCAATATTGCTCATATTGTGAGATGAATATGGTTATATTGATTCCTCTCCCACTAAATAAAAGGTCATCAGTTAGGTTTATTATTAACATGTGTAAATTTAATGAAGATTCTTGAGTAAAGGGCAAGGAAAAGCATGCAAAAATGAATTATGTATTTCCATCATTATCCATATGAAATATTGTGATTAAAATGTAGTCTCAAAGATTTTACATATTCCTCCCAACTGCTGATTTCAGAGTTTAGTGTGAATTTCACATTTCAATATTTATTTTTAAAAAGAGAGAAGTGAAGTCTTCTGAAAATGATATAACAAAGTCATTACTATAATAGAAAGGGAGCCTTCAATCCCAAATCCCAAGTCTATTACAGATATAATCATGACTAGTATTAAACATAGGCTGGCTAGGAAGCTGCCTGTATTATATGATTGCAGGAGTGATTATAAAGCTCGCTGCTTCCCATAATCCTTTCTGTACCCATTGGCTGGTTTCTGAAACTGCAGCCAGCTATAAAAGCTTTGATCTATGCCCACTTAACAATATAAGAATGACAGCATCTCAGTTTTGCAAGGTTAAAGTAGGAAGGGGGGGAGATGAGGAGAGAGAATGGGGCAGGCTAAATATTTGAAGCATGAACAGGAGTCTCTGCCTCATGGAGAGCCACACTATAGGGGCTTGGGGATGTCATTTCTGTAGAAAAAACAAGCTGAGTGTTTTACCCTCTACTACAGAACAAACACAGGTGTTTTGTGACAATTTCTCATCCGCTTTCTGACTTATATTGGAAAACATTTTAATTGGCTGCTAATTTGGTCTGAGTGCCAAATTACTCTCTTCTCTTCAATTTGTCCACAAAGTATAAAGGTTATCCAATTCTCTTGGGCCTGATGAGGGTCACTCCTCTCCTGACCCTCTGCCCTGAACAATTGGTGAATACAAAGGTCACAACAGTCACAAGAATTTGAAAGCAACTCCTCAATGAGGAGTAGAACTCCAAGGAATGACTTGAGAGTTCTAGCCTCTCAGTGAATCAACTCAGCAGTACAGAGTTTAGTGTCTAAGAAAGAGAATGATTTTGTTCATTTGCTATGATGCATTTTCAAGTAAATTTGGGACAAATGCTTTCTGAAAAACACTTTAATTCTGAGTCCAAATTGCTACCCCCACCCCCAGGCCAAGCTGACAGCAGAGAGTGTTTATAGCTATTTTTGTAGTTTTCTTCTTGATACATTTTCCCGATAAATATCCCTTGTACAAGTCAATTAATGCCAATTGGTTAATTTGACAGTAGGGTATAAATCAATTATGTTATTAACAGACATTGTTTAATGGTGTTAGAGGAAATACACTAGAATGGGCACTCAAGTTAATAGCATTAGAAGTAACCTGCTACTACTGAGGGGTAGCCCTTGAATTCTGATGCAGAGATGTGGCTAGCTTCTTTCTGGAAGCCAAACTCACCAGTGCACGCAGGAGTTGCGATAACCACCCTCTTAATATATAAAGGCTACCTAAGGAGCTTTATTGTCCACTTAGGGTAAATCCAAAAGGACCTCCCTTCTATATCATACCTTCCATTTGCTCTTTAGGCCTTTGCTTCAAAGTCTCAAGTGAGAAGGAGCTTATTACCTCCTGAGGCAGTCCATTTGACTTCTGGATATCTCCAATTGTTTTGATATCACTAATATCTATTTATTTAACTTCCATTGCTTTTTGGCAGTTTTCATCCATTGTTTCTAGTCTTCCCCTTTCTCTTCCTTCCAGTGCAGAAAGAGAATAAATCAAATCCTATTTCCACCTGCTAACCCTCCAGATAATTGAAAATAATCATTAGTTTCCCTCTGAGTCTTCTCCAAGTTTAAAATGGCCCATTTTTACTGATCAACTAGTTATTCTTGTGAAGAATGACATTTCAGATGTAATCAGTCATTCAAATCTCAGTATAAAGTCACTTCTGATCCTTCATGGAATTTACAAATTGATAGAAGAAAAGATGAACTGGTTAGGAGGATATTGGATTGCATGAAAAAAAGGAAAAAAAATCTACTTGATGGAGTTAGGGTAAGAGGAAGTAGAGTATAGGAAGCTCTCCAAGATGTTAACGGTAGACTTCCCTTACTTCACTTCCCTTACTTAGTTGCCCAACTAACTCTAGAAACAATGATGTCATTTTCACATCTCAAATGTCAGATCTTTTTTTTTTTGCCTCCTTAATGCTTAAGGAACTCAATGATACCTGACATTTACTTAACAATGGCATTTTCTTTCGAGGGAGGCCAAATAGAAGGTATCTGCTTTATCTTCTCCATGTGCATCTGGAATCACCATTTTCCAAGCATGTTCCATCATTCCCAACCTTTCTGTGAAGAACACAGTGTAGTTTTGGGGGAAAATGAATATGGAATTATAATATACATGTTAAAGATTTTTCTTTTCTGTAAAAATAAGTGGTTTAGAGAAGATAGATGTAAAAAAAAACCATCTGCATTCGGTTTTAAGTATGATCTTAAATCTTTGTTCTACTAGTTACTGACTGTAAGTATATCATTTCCCTGGAACTCCATTGCCTTACCCATAAAATGAGGGAATAAGGATTCCACTGTAAGCCTCACAAGATTGTTACAATGTTAGTGCTTCATCAGCTATAAAAAGTTTTATAAATATGAACTATTGATAGTCAGGAAATTAACTTTAGATCATAGAATTATACTGAGGACTGGAAGAGAAGTTAGAGATCATTAATTCAACTCTCATCTTGTAGATAAAGAAATAGGGTCCCAGAAACCTTAATCAGATTGCCTGAAGTCACACAATTAATAAGTGACTGATGTGGGTTTTGAACCTAAGATTTTCCGATTCCCTCAATAGAGTTACATCAATTACACTATGTTCTCTACTGGCACACATATTTTGTCAAAATTCTTTAGTATTAGAATGGATTTAATTTCTCACTTAAATTAATTAAATTAATTTCTCATGTGGCATTCTTTCCATTAGGGCAGTTTCCATGTCTATCCTATTGATTGATTAACTTTTCGTTCATTCTCTCCCATTGATGCTTCATGAAGCTTATGTCCATTTTACGATGACATGCTCCAGATTTTACTTTTAGTTCTGTGATAGATTTGCAGTACTCATTCTGTCTAGTGAGTTTCTTTCAGACCTATGTGACTTGCTCACTTCCTTTCCCAGTCATATGTTTATTCTATGATAGCATGTAGCATTCTTTTGTAATGTGTGTCATTAGAGCTATCACCCAGGCTAATTTTTCCCATCATATCTCCCTTGCCTGGTGGGTCATCAACAACTTCCTTCCTTCCTTCCTTCTTTCCTTCCTCATTCCCTCCCTCTCTTCCCCCCACATCTTTCTCTCTCTCTCTCTTCTCTCTCTCTCTCTCTCTCCCCTCTCCTCTCCTCTCCTCTCCTCTCCTCTCCTCTCCTCTCCTCTCCTCTCCTCTCCTCTCCTCTCCTCTCCTCTCCTCTCTTCCCCTCCCCTCTCCTCCCCTCCCCTCCCCTCCCCTCTCCTCTTCTCTCCTCTCTGTCTATATCTCCTCAAGAAATGTCTGTGTTAAAAATTCCACTTAAGGAAATGCAGTAGACAGGTTAATATAGAGAGTTGACCTTGGAGTCAGGAAGTCCTGGATTCCACTTCTCCCTTTGACATATACTGGTGGTCTGACTCGAAAGAATCACTTATAAACTACATTCCTCAAAGTTCAGTTCAAATATGCATCTCTTCAAAAATCAGTAAATTCTCACCTGTCAGATTTTCCCTCCACTTTACACAAAACTTTATGTTCTTTCTGACAAGAAAAGAGGGTGTTGATTTTTAAAAACTAAGTTTATGTTTCCATGCTATGTGAAATCAGTCACAAGATTCTGTCATTATAGAATTGTAAAAAGTAGTTAGTTTCTGTGCAGAAAACTGAAAACTGAATAGCAGGAGGCAGCCAAGCTGTTTGCTTTGCACCAAGTCCATGCTGATGGATCTGCTGAGCTCTGTGATAATTTGGTGAAAAGGAGGCAGTGACTTCTGGTGGTTTGTTTCTTTCATACTAGGCCAATGCCAGCATTGCTGCTTGGTGGCCATTTAAGTGGGCCTGAGATCTTGTTATTTTTTTCCTATTTTAGGGCTATGCTAAAAATTCTTTTTTTTTTTCTTGAGACATATTTGGGGGTCTCTGGGAAGGCAGAAGATAGAGTTCATATTTTCAGAGAAGTGGGGTTTGATGTTAATTAATGACCTTGAGTTGTGGGTACCACTACTTCCTCTGTCTAGGGCTACTCTTGTTGCCTTAATACCATTCAATTAAATCACCCTTATGAGTTTGAAAAATGAGGGATTATTAAAGAGTAATGAGATGTATTTTTATGTGACTCTATATGGGATTCTAAAAGTGTTTGGGTTAATGGCATCACTGAAGTAGACTTGTAGTCTACTTCCTTCTTCCTACTAAGGCAGTTAACTGTGAAATACACAGCCACACACATATTATATATAGTCTTACTATTTATATTGACTCCCCTCTTCACCTTCCCCAAAATGTACACAAATATTTGGTTTTATTTTCTAAAACAATGTACAATAAAGAACTGCATGAAGTAAAAAAAAATAAAGAAAATAGTTAGCTATATGTAGGCAGGTTGTACTTCAGGTCCTAAAGAGCATCCATTCATCATCCTCTGTTGTTGATTCTCTTTTTTACAGATGTGGAAATTACCAGGATGGGATATCGATGTACAGCCAGAAGCAGATGATGTTTTAATTTTAATAAAATGCTTCTTCCTCTTTCTTCATTTACAAAAAAACAGTGTTGAACAAGATATGGTTCTGGGGAAAGGAGGAGAAGGGAGGCATATATTTGGAAATGGAGATGATGCCAGAACATAAGCTATCAATAATTTCAAATTTTTCAGGTACATGTCTTGACCCAATATCTACTAAAAGATGTTACCAATGATCATGTACCTTTAAAATGATATTAATAATAATAATAATAATAATGATAAACATAAACTAGCATTCATATATTATTTACCATGTGCCAAGCACTGTGCTAAGTTCTGAAACATTATCTCATTTGGCCCTCACATTAACCTTCAACATAGGCAGTTGAAAATTTACAATTAAAAATCATGAAACAAACAGAGGTTAATGATTTGTCCAGGGTCACATAGTTAGTAAATGATCAGATTTGAACTAAGATCTTCCTGACTCCAGGACCACTCTGCCACCAACTATGTCTATAATAATAGTTATGATATGTTCTATTTTTTTCAAATTATTCCAGAAAATGATTTCTCCCATTCACTCTGCTGTCTTTTGCACCTTCCTTTCAAAATTAGATTAACAAAATCTTTTCAAGCTATGGATGGTGATAATAGTGTTGGGTTTTCATTTCAGGATTAGAACCATCATCATCATTGTCATTATTGGTTACTATGACCTTATTTCTCCCTTTAATAAGATATCAAGATTGTCAATAATAGTTATCACAGAATTTTTTTCTATACCAGACAGTCATTTCCCTCACCAAAGAAAAAGCTTTCAAACATGTTTGCCCTCGGGAACTCTGTAAGTTTTTGTCATACCATTTTCATCTGTTCATTGAAAATATAACTGACTTTGTACTTCCTTTTGAACCCAGAATGAAATACCAGGGATGTGATGTTTTCTTAAGATATATTTGTTAGTCGAGAAAAAGCTTTAAAGAGTTTAATCTCAGGGAAGATGCATTTTAGACTCAAACTTGATAAATAAAACAGATTCTACTAAATTCAATTCAAATAAATATCTCTTCTAAAATCAGTAAACTCTCACCTGTCAGATTTTCCCCTTCACCTTACATAAAACTTTCTCTTTCAGGGGAAAAAATAGGGATTTGGTTTATTTCTTTTAAAGCTGAAGACTAAAGTTATGATTTTATTTTATGTGAAATAGAAATAATAACATTTTGCCTTTTATAAAATTCACAGATGTAGTTATATACAGACTGGCCATATATATATATATATATATATATATATATATATATATATATATATATATATATATATATATATATATATATATATATATATATAAACATTTTCTATTATTCAAGGCCTAAGGGGTGTCCATTCCTCCTCTTGTCCTCATACAGTGCTCTCCATTGACTGTCTCTGTTCTTTTTCACTGACACTCCCCCAGAAACAATTTAGTGACCTTCAAAATTCACCTGAAACATTACATTGTAGGTGAGGATATTTTTGATCCCTGAGTTGCTAGTGTGTCTTTCCCCAAAAATCAACTTCTCTTTCTCTCTCTCTCTCTCTCTCTCTCTCTCTCTCTCTCTCTCTCTCTCTCTCACCTACCTATTATCTATCCAATCAATCAGTCAGTCAATGTATCAGTGTACTGGGTATACAAAGAGATGAAAAAAGAGGCTTCCTGCCCTCCAGGAACTCACAATCTAATAGGGAATACAACAAGCAAAGAAATATGTAAAAACAAGCTATAAATAGGACTTTCAGAGAGAATATGTTAGAATTAAAAGGGATTCAGGAAAGGCTTCCTTTGGAAAGTAGAATTTGAGCTGGCTCTTGAGGGAAGCCAGGAAAACTAGGAGGAAGAAATGAGGAGGGAGAACCTTCCAGCAATGAGGGAAGGCTGGATAAAATGTTTAGAGTCTAGAGATAGAATGTCTCTTTTTGTGGAATAATAAGTAGGCCAATGTCATTGGATTTAGAGTATATGGCAAGAAATAAGTTGTGGGATAACTGGAAAAATGGTAGTTAGAAGTGTAGGTTATTAAAGACTTTGTACGCCAAACAGTATTTTGTATTTAATTCTGGAGGTAACAGGGAGCCACTGGAATTTGTTGAGTAAGGGGCTGACATGGTCAGACTTGCCTGAATTATAGGAAGATCACTTTGGTGACTGAATAAAGAATAGATAAGGATAGGGAAGAACTTGTGACAGGCACAGCCATCAGCAGGTTATAGCCATGAGTCCAAACTCAAGGTAATGGGGGTCTATGGCAGGGTAGTAGGAATATCAGAGGAGCAAAGAAATGTTCAAGGGTTGTGATAGAGATGAAATTATCCTTGCCAACACAGAGAATGTGGAATGTGAGAAGTACAGTTATAGCTCATTTTATTGCACTTTGCAGATATTGCTGGGTTTGTATTTGGTTGTTTCATTTTAATTTATTTTTAATTAAAGGTGTATGGCAACCCTGCATCTTGCTTGACACCATTTTTACAACAGCATGTACTCAAATTGTGTCACTATTTTACATTTTGATAATTCTTTTTTTTTTTTACATGAAAGGACAATATTTATTTAAACAGAGCTCAATGGGGGTAACCATGGTATCTGAGTGCATCCAGGAAAGGGAGGGGGAGTCATCAAATGTGAATCAATCAACGGCACTCCCACACTTTTACTGTTTGATCTACACTTCCAGTAACCACGTATGGTGCCGTCTTGTGGAAATCCAAGGAGGTAACAAAGTGTTCATGCGCGTTGAGGGTCTTCATGCATCGTTTGTTCTTATAGTCCCACACACGTAGGGTCTTGTCATCAGCACATCTCAAAATAAACTTTCCCCCAGAATGGAAGAGAACTCCATGTACCCAATTATCATGGCCCACAAGGGTCATAAGGCACATGCCAGTGATAACATCCCACATCTTAATGGTCTTGTCTCTGGATCCAGACAGCAAGATAGGCCCAGGTTTGCTACTTTTTTTAGTCTCAGATCCTGTAGCTTCAGAGATAGAGGAATAAGAGCTTTCTGGGGCCCAGGAAATGCACTCGACCACATGCTCATGTTCTCGGAGCTCAGCCTTGCATTCCTTCGTGGCTACTACCCATACACGTACTGTCTGGTCATTAGAACAGCTGGCAATTAAGGTGCCATCTTGATTTGGCCGCACCATGCGTACCCATTCTCTGTGTCCTGTGAAAATCTTCACACAGTAGCCAGTTTGCACTTCCCACATTTTTATAGTTTTGTCCCTGGAGGCAGATACTATATGATCTCCACTAGGTATGATGGCTACTGAAGAGACATTGTGATCATGTCCATGCATGGTTCTGATGCACTCAAAGCCCTGGAAATCCCATAGTTTAATGGTCATATCAGCAGAACAGGAAGCCAAAAGCTTGCCGCTGTGGTCAAAGGAAATGTCCTGCACAGAGTCTGTGTGTCCTTTAAGGGTTCGTTCAAAATCTCCAGTTTCATAATCCCACACCTTTATTGTAGCATCCTCAGAAGCAGAGACCATAACACTGAAAACTGGGTGGAAAATGACACGGGTGACCGGACTCCTATGTCCACTCAATGAGTCCTTTTCTGGAGGTCGAGGAATCCATTCTTTTGGGTCTCGTTTCTGACCAAGAGGTCCACCTGACGTAAATTCTTCCTTTGCTTCATTTAGCTTTGATTCTAATTCCATAACCTTCTTTTGTAATCTGATAACTGATGTCCATTTTTTTCCCAAAAGGCCAGCATATTTCTTATCTAACTCTTCATTCATATCTAATTCAGCTTCTTTTTTAAAAACCGAATATGCCTCTTCGTAGCCATTTGAACGAAGATAATCTGCTCGATTTAGTTCATCTCGTTGTCTCTGTGACAGCACCATTGTGGCTGTGATATCAAGTTTTCTGATACAGCAGCAACTGCCTCCCTTGAGGAAATCAGAAAGCCTTACAATCCCTGAATGGGCAATCAAATATGCCACAGAGTGGCGTCCACTATTGGGAAAATAGTTCTTCACAGGTGAGATCCAACTGGTAAGCAGGAGACATTCTACAGGGAAGGTTCATTCCACCTGGGAGGGCCGGGGTCGGGGGAGTACAGGGTCGGGCGGGGAATAATAACACAGAGAGATGCTTTATGTTCCCAAGTGGGCAGGGTGGGAAAATGGCAGAGGACCCCGAACCCGAGGCCCACTGCCAGCTTCGGGGAGGGGGCCCCATCAGGTACAACTGGCAACTCGCCCAATCCGGTCGCGGGCAGCTGCTGGGGGGGGCGATGGAGGGGGCTCTCGGCACCCCCCCTCCCGGCTGGGGGGGGGGGCGGGGAGGCCGGCTCTGCGCCCGGGGTGGCGGCCGTCCTGATGGCCGGAGAGGCCTGGAGCGCCGCGGCCTCGCTCCCCGGCCGCTAGGCTCGGGTCGGATGTTGGGGCGAACCCCTCCCCTCGGGAAACCTGTTCCCCGAGCCTTCCTCCTCTTCCTCCCCCTCCCCTCGGCCTTCCCGCAAAGTCACCGGGGGTGGGGGGCATCTTTTCCTGCCCTCCGCAGTCCCTCCGCGGCGCGGGCGGGCCATTTTGATAATTCTTGCAACATTTCATTTTTTCATTATTATTGTATCTGTTGTGGTGATCTGTGATCAGTGGTATCTTTGTGGGTATTGTACTCTTTGAGGGGTGCTGTGAATGATGCCCATATAAGCCAGGTGAACCTAAAAAAAATTTTTTGTGTGTGTCAAACCTTCCCCCCCACCCCAATCTCTTTCCCTTTCCTTGGTCTTCCCTATTCCTTCAGACCCAATAATATAGGAATTAAAGCAATTAATAGCTCTACAATGGCCTATACGTATTCAAGTGAAAAGAGTCAATCCATTTGAAAAACTTCTTTGTTGTCATATTTTAAGAAATTGACACAGCCACCTCAGCCTTCAGCAATCACTACCCTGATCCGCAAGCAGTCATCAACATCAAGGCAACACCCTCCACCAGCAAAAACATTACAATTGCTGAAAGCGCATAGGATGGTTAACATTTTTTAAAGTAATAAAGTATTTTAAAATTAAGGTAGTACATTTTTTAGACATAATTCTTTCACAGCTAGGTGGGTAGATTGCTTGGCCTGGAGATCAGGGAGATTAGGTGTGTGACCCTGGGTAAATCACTTTACCCAGTTTGCCTCTGCTTCCTCATCTTGTAAAATGAGTTAGAGAAGGAGATGGTAAACTATTCTAGTATCTTTGTCAATAAAACCCCATTTGGTGTTGTGAAGAATTGGGCAAGACAGAACAAACTATTGCACGTGTAATATACTGCAATGTGGTGTAAATTTAACTTTTATATTTACCGAGAAAGCAAAAAAAAAGTGACTTTATTGCAATAATCATTTTACTGCGGTGATCTGGACCTAAATCTGCAATATGTTGAGGGTGCCTGTAGTGAAGGTTGGGGAAGACACCTAGGTTGTGAGAATAGTGTTGCTTTTGACAATAATATGGAAGTTTGGGATCAGGGAAGGTTTACAGGAAAAGTCATAAGGTGAATTTTAGAAATTTTGAGTTTAAGATGTCTCCTAGATATCTAGTTCGAGATTTGAGACCTGAGATGATCTCACTCTAGGTTCCTTGAGAAGAGAAGGCTTTTCACTCTTGGATTTCTATTTTCCATACCTGGTATAGTGATAGGCACATTTTAAGCCCTTAAACATATTGATTGATTGAAAATTTATCCAAAATTATTCATTGCCTAGGTGCTCACACTTTTTACCATGTATTCAGACTCCTGATGTTTCAGATGTTTTTTAAATTATAAAATAACTGTGTCATACGTACAACTGGGAAGCCATGTTTAGAACTACAAAGTTATGTAAATAGAAACTACAGTATCACTGAAAATATAGGGCAAGCATGGAGAAAATAAAGAAGCAGTATAAATAGTTGCTATTTATTATTTGTATAAAGGAAAAATAGAAAGACATTTGCTCATGCAGCTCTGGTAAGGAATGAAGGAAGATTTTTTCCCCAAACAATGAAAGAAACACTTTAATATCCGATAAATAATTTTCCTTTATTAGAATGGTATATATGCCTATGAGCTGAAAAACCCCAAAGGGGAGATGACTCCAGTTATATGATGGAAAAGTCACTTTTAAGCATCTAAAACTGTAGTGCTATTGTCTCTAACATGTGTCAAAATATACTGAATTTTACTCTGATGTCTGAACAAGACGATGTCCTGGGCTGAGAATTACTTTGTTTCCTTGTATGCATCCTTGTTTTAAGAACACACATATTTGCACAAACATACACAATAGTTAGAATTTACGTGGCACTTTAAAGTTTGCAGATTGTTTATCTCGCATGCATGTATGTATATAAACATACATGTATGTGTATACATATGTGTGTATGTACATATATATGTATACATAGTCACCAGAACAAATTGAGAGTAATATACTATGCATCTTAAAAAAAAATGAAAGAATAAAGGAAGGAAGGAGGGAAAAGAGGAAAGAAGGAAGGAAGAAAGGAGGGAAACAAGGAAGGAAGGAAGGAAAGAAGAAAGGAAGGAAGGAAGAGAGGGAGGAAGGGAAGGAGAAAGTGAGGAAAGGAGGAAAGGAGGGAAGGAAGAAAGGATGGAGAAAGGGGGAGAAAGGGAGGGAGGGAGAGAAGGAGGGAGAAAGGAAGGAAGGAAGAAAGGGAGAGAGGAAGGAAGGGAGGAAGGAAGGAAGACAGGAAGGAAAGAAGGAATGGAGGAAGAAGAGAGGTAGGAAGGAAGGGAGGGAGGGAGGGAAAGAGGAAGGAAGGGAGGGAGAAAGGAGGAAAAGAAGAAAGAAAGGAAGGAAGGAAACACATTTATCAAACACCTATTATGTGGCAGGCACTGTGCTAGGCACTTTATAAACATTATCTCATTTGATCGTCACAAAATCCCTTAGAGATAGGTGCTATTTTTCTTTTCATATTACAGTTGAGTAAATTGAGGAAAACACAGCTTGAATGACTTTTCCCAATTCACCCAGCTAGTATATGTCTGAGGCTCAATTTTAATTCAGGTCTTGCTGACTGCAAGCACAGGATTCTATCAACTGTGTTTTCTAGCTTCCATGATATAAATAATATTAAATATTGTTAATTTAGTTAGAAATACTAAAATTCATTGTCACCACTATTATTCAATATTGTACTAGAAATACTAGGTATAAGCAATTAGATAAGAAAATAATAAATTGAAGAAATAAAAATAGGGAATGAGGAAACAAATTCTTACTTTGCAGATGACATGATGACATACTTAGAGAACCATTGAGAATTAACTAAAACACTAGTGGAAACAATTAACAAATTCAGCCAACTGGTAGGATATAAAACAAACCCACATAAATTACCAGTATTTCTCTAAAGTACCAAAAAAAATGTCCAACAGCAAGAGACACAAACAGAAATTCCATTTCAGATAACTATAGACATCATAAAATACCTGGAAGTCTATGTTCAAAGAGAAACTCAGGGATTATATGAATGTAGTTAAAAACAAAACAAAACAAAAATTTTTTCACATAAAGTGGGATATAAACAGTTGAAAAAAAATACTCATTACTCATGGGTAGGCTGAGTCAGTGTAGTAAAAATGACAGTTTTAACTAAGCTAATTTATTTATTCAGTAATGTAGCAATAAAATTACCAAAGAGTTGTTTTATATACTTAGGAAAATAAAACAATCAGCAAAAAATTTCAATGAAGGTTGCCTATCAGTACCAGATTTCAATGTATATTACAAAGAAGTAATCATGAAAACAATTTAGTGCTGTCTAAGAAATAGAGTTGTGGACCACTAGAATATATTATGTACAAAAATGCAAGCTTTGAAGGCAAAAAACCTTAGTGTTTGACAAAAATTGCTAGGAAACTGGCAAACAGATTGGCAGAAACTAGGTATATATGAACATATAACATCACATACCATGATAAGGTCAAAATTGATTCATGATTTAAATATAAAAGTGCAATTGTAACCAAATTAAGGAAACATTGAAAAACTTTACCTGGCAGATTTGTGGATAAAGGAAGAATGTATGACCAAACAGGAAATAAAGGGGATCATGGGAAATAAAATTGATAGTTGTGATTACATGAAATTAAAATGTCTTTGCACAAATAAAATCAATGCAACCATAATTAGAAGAAAAGCAGAAATTGGAGAGGAATTTAAAACAAGTTTCTCTGATAAAGGCTTCATTCTCAAATATATAAGGAACTGAGCCAAATTTATAAAAAGTAAAAGCCATTACCCAATTGATACATTATTAAAGGATATGAACAGGTAGTTTTAAAGAAGAATAAATTCAATCAATAGTAATATAAAATGCTCTTAATTAGTATTAATTAGAGAGATGCAAATTAAAATTGCTCAGGCACTACCTCATACCTGTTAAATTGACTAATATGATAGAAAAGGAAAATAACAAATTCCGAAGGAGGTATATGGGAAACTAATGCACTGTTGTTAGAGTTGTAAACTGGTCCATCCTATAGAACAATTTGGAAATGTGCCCAAAGGGCTATAATATGGTACACATGCTTTGATTGAGCAATGCCACTACTAGATATATTTCCCAAAGAGATCGAAGAAAAGGAAAAAAGGGCCCCATTTACATAAAAAATATCCATAGCAGTTCGTTTTGGTGGTAAAGAGTTGGAAATTGTGGTGATATCCATCAATTAGGGAATGACTGAAGAAGTTGTGGTATATGATTGTGGTAGAATATTGGTTGTGCTATAAGAAATGACAGCCATGATGGTTTCAGAAACATCTGGGAAGATTTACATGAAGTGATGCAAAGTGGATTAGGCAATACTTGGAGAATATTGTACACAGTAACAACAATAATGTAACATGATCAACTGTGAGTGACTCAGTTCTTCTGACCAATTCAATGATCCAGTACAGTTTCAAATGACTCATGAAAAAATCTATCCACCTTCAGAGAAAAAACTGATGAATTCACAGCATAAATTATAGCATATTCTTTTCACTTTCTTTATTTGTTTTTTCTACCAGTAGTAGTAATATGGAAAAAAATGTTTTTACCTGATTTTACACGTATAATTGATATCAAATTGCCTGTCTTCTCAATGTGAAGAGGAGGTACTGGAGAGTCAAGAATTGAAAACTTGCAACAACAACAAAAAGGGTAAAATAAATAAATAATAAATTAATTTAAAAAAATTACATTTTCTCTTTAACAAAAGAGAAATGCTAAAATCTGATCGATAAAGATCCCATTCAGGTATGAAAATTACAAATATATTAATATGGAAGAATACATTTAGTAGAAAACTTTGAAATAAGAAATTGTGGAGTCTGTAGCCTATCATCAGCTGTGGTTCAGCCATTTTCTTTCTGTTGCTGTTGCTCTTGTTATTTTTCTAGACCTTTGATGAAACTTGCGTTGTAGGATTTCCTGTTTTAGAAACTCTTTCCACCAATACAGGGCTACAATTCGCCACTTTCTATACCCTATTTCACTTTGCCTTTTACGACATACATATCAATTCAAATTCCATAATATTCTTAATGAATTGTAGTCACTAAATACCACAATGCCCTAATCAACTGATTAAGGTTCACTTGCAGAATGTGTGCCAATTGGTATTGGTAAAATAAATTTTCCCACCTAAAATTCACTCATAAATGAAATTAGAAATCTGGTTTTAAGAAGAGGGAGGGAGTGAAGAAGGGAGAGGGAGAATGAAAGAGAGAGGGGGAGGGAAAAGGAGAGGGAGAAAGAATGGCAGGGTTTTATTTTAGTATTACAGATCATTAAAAATTTGTCTTATAGAAATTATATCACTTAAAATCAAGTGTTAGCTGTGAAATAGGATTATGTCCAGTTGTTTTCTTCTTTCCCTTTGCATGAAGGCATTTCTAGTAGAGTTCATGACAATTCTAGGGAATGGTTGACATGTGAGTTACCTAATCTAATCAAACTTCAGGTTTGTTTGATACAAATTATCAGGCACAAAGCAAGCATTCCCATAACATAGTACAATTATATATAAATATACACACATAACTCTGTGTGTCTGTGTGTATTGCATGTGTATTTCTATGTATCAGTTCTCTCTGGTTGTAGATAGAGTCTTTCTAAATATGTCCTTTATAGTTATTTTGGGTATTTATAATATTCAAAATAACTTATTTGCTCAAAGAGATTCTTAAAACAATATTGCTATTAGTGTAAACAATGTTCTCTTGGTTCTACTAATTTCGCTCGTCATCATTTTATGAAAGTCTTCAAAAGATTCTTTGACCCTCAGAATGGAAGGTATCAAAATTTCTGCCAAGGCTGCTAGGTTGTTTTAAAGACACCAATAGTTCTAGCAATCATAGTCACAGAGCCTATGGACAAAAAGATTCCTCTAAATATGTGGCTTACCAATGAGGATGTCAGTGCAAGCTCTAGTCTCTCTAGCATTTTCTATGTAGATCACAACATATTAGGTAGTCTGGCACACCAAGTTCAAGAGCATCAGTGATCTAGAATATAAAGTGACCATAGAACTCACTGATTCTATTTGATAGATGAGGGATCTGAAGGCCTCATGATTTGAATAATTTGCCCAAGGGCCCAAAGGTAATAAGGGGAAAAGCTACAGGGTAACCATATTCTGCAGTAAACATGTATATTTCAAATGCATTCATACTATTTGTTTTTAAATTTTCATTTCAAATTCTCTGCTAATTTATTTCAGTAACAGAAGTTCATTTCACAGCAAAATCATTACAGGATTGCTTCTGTTTGTAGAATATATGTGTGTGTATACATGTTTTACATACAGACACATACAAACACCTACATATAGTTTATATATATGTGTGTGTGTATATACATACTTATACAAATCTTTATAGAAACATTTTCATGATGTGTGGAACCCATCTATAACACTGTTAGCCAAAATTTAATAAAAGTGATGGGGACCTTATAAAATCACAAGATAATTTATAGCTTATTACAACTTCAGAAAGTCCAAATTACTAGGATTTTTGTTTTACCTAATCTGATCCTTTATTATTATCACCCAATGCCAGAATAATCTCCTATTTACTATTAAAAATGAAAGAAATATGATCATCTTTCCCTTTCTTAGAATTGCTTTTATAGCTACCATTCTGATTTTTATTCATGCATATTATTGAGGTAATATGAATTAGCTCAAGTATTTAAAGTTGGTATTTCCATTCATTTTATTTCCCATTCAGTTTACTGAAAAGAAAAAAATACCTAGGTTGTGCTTAAAGCATCTATTTCTATGTGATAAAGGCATGGTTGCTTCTTACGCTTCTGACTATAATATATCACTATGCCATGTAATCATGCATTTATTTGTCTACCTTTGTGCTAAAAAATTCACCAACTACCAATGTTTTTAAATGAAGTTAAATAGTGACACATTTTCCATTAAGCTGAAATTCTAACCCCAAGGTAATTTAAGAATGCAGTTTAATATATTTTAAGCATTACGAAAAGCCCCAAATGAAAATACAAGCTGGCTACAGGCCATAGAGGACCTTAAGAAGCAGATAAGAGAAGTGGGGGAAAATTTGGGAAGAGAAATGATAAAGATGCAAGAAATGTATGAAATGACAGTCAACAGCCTGACTGAGGAAAATAACACCTTAAAAAATAGACTAACTCAAATGGCAAAAGAGGCTCAGAAAGGCAATGAGGAGAAGAATGCCTTAAAAGGCCGAATTTGCAAGATGGAAAAAGAATCTCAAAAGCTCACTGAGGAGATTCATTGCTTCAGAGTTAGAAAGGAGCAAATGGAAGCTAGTGACTTTATGAGAAATCAAGATGCTGTTAAACAGATCCAAACAAATAAAAGAATAGAAGGCAATGTGAAATATCTCATGGGAAAAACCATTGACCTGGAAAATAGATCCAGGAGAGATAATTTAAAAAGTATTGGACTACCTGAAAGCCATGATCAAAGAAAGAACCTAGAAATCATCCTTAAAGAAATTCTCAAGGAAAATTGCCCTGATGTTTTAGACCCAGTGGGGGAAATAGAGGTTGAAAGAATCCACTAATCGCCTCCTGAAAAAGACCCCAAAAAGAAAACTCCCAGAAATATTATAGCCAGGTTCCAGAATCCCCAGATCAAGGAGAAAATACTACAAGCAGCCAGGAAGAAACAATTTCAGTATTGTGGAAAAATAATCAGAATAGCCCAGGATCTGGCAGCTTCTACACTGAGGGATAGAAGAGCATGGAATATGATATTCCAGAGGGCAAAAGAGTTGGGATTGAAGCCAAGGGTCACCTACCCAGCAAAACTGAGTATCTTGTTTCAGGGGAAAATATGGTCATTCAGTGGAATAGAGGACTTTCAAGCATTCTTGATGAAAAAACCAGAGTTGAATAGAAAATTTGACATTCAGATGCAAGAAGCAAGAGATGCTTGAGAAGGTAATCAAGGAAAAAAAAATCAAAAGGAACTTATCAAAGTTGGACTATTTACATTCCTACATGGAAAAACAATAACTGTGTTTGATGAAACCTCTCTCATTATGAAAATAATTGAAGAAGGGTACATGGCATATGTTCACAGGTATATATGGATAGAGGGCACAGGTTGAATTTGATGGGAAGGGATGATTCCTTTTTTTTTTTTTTTTTTTTGGAGGGCACTTGGGGTTGGGTGACTTGCCCGGAGTCACATAGCTGGGTTTTTGTTTGTGTGTTGGGTGTCTGGTGCCGGATCCAAGCTCGGGTCCTTCTGGCTCCAGGGCCAGCGCTTTGCTTGCTGTGCCACCTAGCCGCCCCAAGGAAGGGATGATTCTTAAGGGGTGAAGTCAAGAGGTGAGAGAGGAAAGTGGCAAGAGGAGATGGAGAGAGACAGGGTAGGGTAAACTATCTCATGTAGAAGAGGCAAAGGGAAGTAGTTGCAGAGGCGGGGAAGAACAGGAAGGCAAAAAGGCAAAAGCATATTCTCATTGAAGTTGGCTCAAGGAGAGAATCACATACATACTAAATGGAATATCTTACCTTCACTCACTCTCCTGAGTAGGGGAAAGGAGTATGAGAGGGGGGATGATGGAGGGGAGGGCATTCTGGGGGGAGGGGATATTGGAAGTACCCACTATCAAAGAGGGACAAGATCAAAGTAGGGAATGGACCAGGTGGGAGGTGAGACGGGTGGGAGGGAAATATAAGCAGTCTTTTACAATATATCTACTATGGTAATGTTTTGCATAGCTATACATGTACAACACATACTGAACTGCTTATCTTCTCAGAGGGAGTGGGTGACAAGGGAGAAAGGGAATGGATCTGAAAATCGAAGTTTTAAAATTAAATGTTTCATAAGATGTCCAGGCAGTGGGGCTCAGAGATTCACCTTGCCCTAATGGCAAAGTCGAAGGGGGTCTGGGAGAAGATATGGGAGAGAGCAGATTGGATGAGGGGATATCTAGTGGGACTGCTATTCTGGGGTGGTGGGTAGGGAAAAAATGGGGGAAGAATGTAACTCATAATCTGGTGGAAATGAATGATGTAAACCAGAAGTTAATAAAGCATTTGTTTAATTAAAAAATATATATATATATATATATTTTTGATCATTGTCCACGGCCTTTTAATGAGTACCCCAGGTAATAGTGGAAGGGATATGACTTAATATTAAATTAAATACCATTGCTAGACCTGTAACTCAAAGTAAGCAGCAGCAGCTGAAGAAGAAGGAGAAGGAGGAAGAGGAGGAGGAAGAGCAGAAGAAGTAGGCGAAAGAGGAGGAGAAGGAGGAGGAGGCGGCATAATAACAACAATGAGAACAGTAAGTATGAGAACAAGAAGGAGAATTAATAACATTCCCCAACTTCTCAAATTGAAAGGTTGGGTCCCCAAAGGGACCAGATAACCTGGTACAGAGAGTTAATGCACAACTTTCTCCTAAGAATCTGCTTCATTCCTTCCCACAATTATACATAGCATCCATAGGAGGAGTAAACTTAAATTTAGACTATGATAGTAGTGAGGCACACATGTAAATTATTGGCAATCAGTAACTTGAATGTAGCAGTGTTATATAGAAAGATGAAAAAATAAGAATATATACAAATATATGAGAACATGAAATAAAGTTTCAGAAACTTAAAAGATATATGATTACGATTACTTAGAAAACCCATATTTATATATCTGTAGCAGCAAGCACCCCAGCATCCTCAGGGTGGCTGCCAACACAGGTTCTTAGATCTGCTTTTCTAAAGGGAAGCAACTCAAAATGGGTTAACAAGCTTACTTTAATCAATCAAACATCTATCATTTACCTAGTTCAGGGGAAAAAGATCAGCACCCCAAACTTCAGAGTATACAGACAAAAGTTACAAAACAGAGAAATAGATCAAGCAGACAGGCTTCCAAACTGTCCAACCATTACATCCATACCAAATCACAGTTACCAGAGATAGAAGCATCAATATCTGGGTTTTCAAAGCTGAGGGGCTCTCAACAGCTGCCCAGAATCTTGTCTGGTCAAATCACACAACACTTCTCAAAGTGAGCCCCAAAGCAAAGCCTCACATCAAGTATTATATGGCCTTTTCCTGGGTCAGAGAATGTAACCACCCTCTTGACCCACTGCCCAATCAAACAGCATCAAGGTGTGGGCATTCCTGAAAACCAAGCCTCCTGCCACAGGCTTCATGTGACCACATTCAGCCTATTAGGGGGCAGAATATATTTTCAAACCAAGGAAGGTTCTCAGAGTCTTGTAAGCCTATCAAAGGGCTTAGGGGCAGGGAAGATCTTTAAATTTGCATTTCCATTACAATATCATGAATACCTTCTTCGAGGAAAAAAAAAAGATTTTAGGTTAGCAAGTTTTTAAGAAGCACTAAAATTTGATGTTGATACATTTTAAGGAAGCAGGAAATTAATGGTTAACAGCATATGGGTTATTTCAGAATTAGCTTTCTCTGTTTAGTCAGACTACTTAGCATTAAGTTAAAAATCAAAATCATATTAGAAGAACCAAAAAGATGAGTAAAATTACTGTGGATCATTATAACAACTTTACTCTAACCTATTTAAATGGTCTTATGGTTTTAAAAGTGGTAAGTAGATAGATGGAAAGACATTGACTATTATTATCACAATTGTCTTGTAGTAGTTTAATAAATGTAAAAAACAAACAAAAAACATTGTCGCAAAGATGAGCGGACAAACTGAAAAATCACTACAGCCAATACACACACACACACACACACACACACACAAACACATAGTATATAACTTTATATACACATATTTAGTGTATATATATATGTGTGTGTGTGTGTGTGTGTGTGTGTGTGTGTGTGTGTGTGCTATATATGCATACATACAAAGGCAGTAACCATGTGGCTGACAATCTCATTTGTAAAAAGAAAAATACAAAGAAAAACTAGATATTTGTGAGAAAAATTTACAAAGTCAATAGAAAAAAAAGCAGTGTTGGAAGAATAAATGAGCTGGAAAAGAGCTGAGATGAACTAAACATTATCAAATATTGATTATTGAATCAGAAAAAAGAACAGATATGAGATGCAGCAGATATGCCCATATATTTTCACCATAAACTACTCACAATTTTGACAACAAATGAACTATTGGATTTGGATTCTAATATCACATTTCTAAGATACATATATATGGCACCATATATATATGGAAATATATATGGCACCTATAAAGTTCATTAGAACACACACACATACACACACACACACTCACACACACTCACACCTTGAAGAGGGAAGCATTCTAAAGGAATAAAAAGATGGGAAGTGATGCCATTATTAAAAAAAAATCCCATGAGAAAGCATTCATAACTATGTTATCTTATTCCTACTTTCTTAGCTCTATAGAAGCTTCATGACAATGGTTTTCTTAATTCCTTTATGAAAATACAAGAAGAGAAATTCAGATTTTCAGAGATTGTTTTGTATAACATAGTGCATCTTTACAATCATGCAGTTGACTTAGAGGTAAATGAGAAAAGTAAACCACTCAATCTTAGAGTTCACATTCCAATTGAGGAAGATAAGACTTTAAAAAGAGTTCAGTTTACCCTTCCATAGCAGGGTCAATGGAAAAGCCCTGAGTTATCTAGATTGCATGGTTGGGGAGAAGAGATTCTGATTAGATATGGGTATATGGGGCTACAGGGGTCATCATTGTGAGAAGGTCTATTATGGCTTGACAGTGGCTTCTGTCACCTCAGTGTCCTGTAGTGGTCTTTGGATGGACATGGTTTGGTCAAAATCATTTGAATACAAAGTGGCCCCATAATGGACCCTTGCAAATATTAAGTATTAGGTGACACATTATCAATATAATCTCAGAAATAACTTATCCCAATATCTTTCCATTTATCTATATCAAACAAGAAATCACTGAGGGAACCATTTGTCCTCCAAACTTATTTGTTAGGGTCATTGAGTTTGCCTGTTAAATGTTTAAATGGAAAAGGAATTCTCCACAGAGGCACCTTGTTATAGGTGGCATTGTGTTGATTGTACTGAACCATGACATATTTACAGGATCATCGAATCATGGGATCACAGATAATAAAGCTGGAGCCAGAAAAGAGCAAGGACATTATCTAGTCTAACCTCTTGATTTAAGAGATGAAGACTTGAGGTTCTGGCAGATGAAGTGACTTTATTTGCCTAAGGTCATAAAGGTAGAATGCATCAGAAGAGAAATTCAATGCTAGCTCTTCTGATTTCATGTTGGTTCTCTTTTTATTATACCATACTGTCTATTCAATGAGATAGCCAAGGAAGAGGAACTTGACATAGCATATAGCATGCTTCGAAAGGATTACCAAGTAGAGGGAAAGTCATAGGACCACAGATTTAGAGTTTAAAAGGATCTTTAAAAATCCTTTTTTGGAACAGTTGGCAGAGATACTAGAATTTGTCATTTTCTTCTTCACCCACTATATAGATGAGAAAACAGATAAACAGGGTGAAGTGATTTGCCTAGGGTCATACAGCTAGTTAGTATCTGAGTTCAGATTTGAACTCAGCAAAATAAATCTTGAGTTCAGGCCTGGCACTCAATCCACTACACCATCTAGTGGTCACTTAAAAGGAGTTTAGTGGTCATCTAATCCAAATACCTTCATTTTGTCAGTAAAAAAAGCAAAGCCTAGAAAGATCATATAACTTTCCCAAAGTCTGTGAATTTATTAAATACTAAGTGTCAAAATTAGGATTTCTAATCCTTGTCCTCTGACTCCAAATCTAATATAAATTTTCAATGAAGCACAGTCTTTGTACTTCAAACTCATAAGACTGTATGACATAGTTGGATAGTCAGGTCATTAAGCTAATCCAGATGGATATTTTTCTAAATAGTTACTTTTATTGGATGAAGAGTTGGCTCCAGAATCTCTTAGGAGGAGGAATGGGAGTTAGAGTACATTTGGAAGGAATTGTCAGGATTTCAATGATCTCTAGCTGCCATTCAAAATGCTGTATGGCCTGAAAAAACATGATTTTAGGAAAATTAAAATTAGGGTGAGCTAAATAGAAATGAATATACACACAGAGACACACACACAGACAAACACACACACACATATGTATTATACTGGATGCAAATAGGATTTTAGATTGGGAAGTACCTTAAAGGCATTAGAGCATACCAAAGGACCTTAGACGTAACCTAATTGAACTCTTCAGCTTCAAAGTAGAAGAAACAGGGTTAGAGAGATAAAATGACGTTTCTTATTTATTTGTTTTTAATTTTTGGTCTTTATTAATTTGTTTGTTTACTTTTTGTTTAAAAAATTCAGTTCCACAACTCTTTGAGTTTCAAATTTTCTCTCCCTTCCTCCCCTATGTCCCCCCAAATCCCCACCATGGCGACTTATAATCAAGGAGAGGATCTGCAAATACTTTCACATTAGACATTAGTCAGGCTATAAAGAAGGATTGTATCAGATGGAATGAACAATGGGAAAGAGGAAACAAAACCAGACAAGAAAAAGAAAAAGCAGGTAGTTTGCTTCCGTCTGGATTCAAACTCAGTTCTTTCTAGTTCTTTCTCTGGATGTAGACATCTCTCTCCATCATGAGTCTTTTGGGGTCGAATTATAACCCTGCATTGCTGAAAAGAGTCCAGACTATCAAAGTTAGTCATCACACATAAGTTGTGTATGTAATTGTGTACAAATTTCTCCTGTAATTGTGTATGAATTTTCTTCTCACTCAGCATCAGTTTGTATAAGCCTCTCCAGGTAAATATGAAGTCCATCCGCCCCTCATTTCCTGTAGCACAATGTTATTCCATTACATTCATATACCACAGCTTGTTCAGTCATTCCCCAATTGATGGGCATCCCCTTAATTTCCAGTTCTTTGCCACCACAAAAAGAGCTGCTATAAATATTTTTGTACATATGGGTCTTCCTCCCACTTCTATGATCTCTTTGTGATACAACCCTAGAAGTGATATTGCTGGGTAAAAGGGTATGAAATTATTGATAGCCCTTTGGGCATAATTCCAGATTGCTCTCCAGAATGGTTGGATCAGTTTACAATTCCGCCAGCAATGCATTAGTGTTCCAATTTGTCTACATCCTCTCCAGCATTTGTCATTTTCCTGTTTTGTCATCTTAGCCAATCTGACTGGTGAGATGTGGTACCTCAGAGTTGTTTTGATTTGCATTTCTCTAATCAATAGTGATTTAGAACATTTTTTCATATACTTATAGATTTCTTCCTCTGAAAAGTGCTTGTTCATATTCTTTGACCATTTATCAATTGGGGAATGACTTGTATTCTTATAGATTTGACTCAGTTCTCTGTATATTTTAGAAATGAGGCCTTTATCAGAGACATTGGTTGTAAAAATTCTTTCCCAATTTTCCACATCCCTCTTAATTTTGGTTACATTGGCTTAGTTTGTACAGAAGTTTTTCAATTTCATGTAATCAAAATTATCCTTTTTGCATTTTATAATGCTCTAAAATTCTTGTTTGGTCATAAAGTCTTTCCCTCTCCACAAATCTGACAGGTAAACTATTCCTTGCTTTCCCAGATTGCTTACAGCATCATCCTTTATACCTAGATCATGAACCCATTTAGACTTGATTTTGGTATATGGTGTTAGATAATGATCTATGCACAGTTTCTGCCATACTATATTCCAATTTTCCCAGCAGTTTTTGTCAAATAGTGAGTTCTTATCCCAAAAGTTGGGGTCTTTGGGTTGATAAAACAGTAGATTACTATAGCCATTGATTGCTGAGTCTAGTGTAGCGAATCTGTTTCATTGATCCACTACTCTATTTTTCAGCTAGTACCAAGTAGTTTTGATGACTGCTGCTTTATAATACAGATTAAAATCTGGTATGGCTAGGTCACCTTCCCTAGCATTTCTTTTCATTAATTCCCTTGATATTCTGGACCTCTTGTTCTTCCAATTAAATTTTTTTTTTCCTCCCTTGTCACTCCCTCTGGGAAGATAAGCAATTCAGTATGTGTTGTATAGCTGTGCAAACCATCACCATAGTAGATATATTGTAAAAGACTGTTTATATTTCCCTCCCACCCATCCTACCCCCCACCTGGTCCATTCCCTACTTTGATCCTGTCCCTCTTTGAAAGTGGGTACTTCCAACCTCCCCTCCCCCCAGAATGCCCTCCCCTCCATCATTCCCTCTTTCATCCCCCTTCCCCCTACTCTCCTGTAGGGTGAGATATCCCATTTAGTATGTATTTCATTCCCTCCCTGAGCCAAATTCAATGAGAATATGGTTTTGCCCTTTTGCCTTCCTGTTCTTCTCCTCCCCTGCAATCACTGCCCCTTGCTTTTTCTACATGAGATAGTTTACCCTACCCTGTCTCTCCCCATCTCCTCTTGCCACTTTCCTCTCTCACCGCTTAACTTCACACCTTAAGAATCATCCTTGCACGCCAAATTCAACCTGTGCCCTCTATCCATGTATACCTGTAAACATGTATACACACATTCACATATGTATTCATATGCCCATATACCCTTCAATTATTTTCATACTGAGAAAGATTTCATCAGTCATAGTTACCGTTTTTCCATGTAGGAATGTAAATAGTTCAACTTTGATAAGATCCTTTTGATTTCTTTTCCCTGATTACCTTCTCAAGCATCTCTTGCTTCTTGTGTCTGAATGTCAAATTTTCTATTCAACTCTGGTTTTTTCCTCAAGAATGCTTGAAAGTCCTCTATTCCACTGAATGACCATATTTTCCTGGGTATGTGATTCTTGGTTTTAATCCCAGGTTTTTTGCCCTGTGGAATATCATATTCCATGCCCCTTGATCCCTCAGTGTAGAAGCTGCCAGGTCCTGTGCTATTCTGATTGTGTTTCCACAATATTGAAATTGTTTCTTCCTGGCTTCTTGTAGTATTTTCTCCTTGATCTGGGAATTCAGGAACCTGGAAGCTGACGTGTTCCCCAAATACTGGTCCCCAGGTCCATAGGGGACTAACTAACCTCTCACTTTGTCCTAGGCATGTCTGTGTTGATAATTCCGGAATTGCCACAGCTACTGGTGTTCTGGGGTCCCTCCAGCCAGCTGCTGGCCCGGCCACCCTGGGGCTAAAACTGAGGCTCATGAGAGCCTGGGCTCAGCTTCCAGAGTGCTGTGCTGGCCACTCCCTGCAGGGCTGCTGGGCTGTCCTCAGTGGGAGGTTAGCTTCTCTGTGTCGTTCTGTGGGTGCTGGAGCTGCAGAAGTTGTTCAGAGTCCCCTTTTACATGATTTTGAAGTGTTGTGGGAGAGAGCACCTTGGAAGTGCTGTTTCTACTCCGCCATCTTGGCTCAGCCCTTCCCCCTCCCCCTGCCAATAAATGTTGTTACTATTTTTTCTAGCTCTATAAAGTAGGGTTTTTTTTTTTTTTTGGTAAATTGATTGGTATGGCACTAAATATATAATTTTATTTAGGTAAAATTGTCATTTTTGTTTTATTAACTTGACCCAGCCACAAGCAATTGATGTTTTTCCAATTAGTTAGATCTGAATTAATTTGTGTGAAAAAGTGTTTTGTAGTTGTGTTCATGTGGGTCCTGGGTTTGTTTTGGCAGGTAGATTCCCAAATATTTTATAATGTCTACAGTAACTTTAAATGGGATTTCTCTTTCCATCTCTTGCTGTTGAATTTCATTAGAAATATACAGGAATGCCAAGGATTTATGGGGGTTTATTTTATATCTTGCAACTTTGCCAAATTTATTTATTGTCATATGTAGTTTTTTCCTTAATTCTCTAGGATTCTTTAAGTATATCATCATATCATATGCAAAGAGTGATAGCTTGGTCTTTTCTTTCCTTAATTTGATTCCTTTGATTCCTTTTTCTTCTCTAATTGCTACTGCTAACATTTCTAGTATCAGATTGAATAAGAGGGGTGATAGTGGACACCCTTGTTTCACCTCTGATCTCATTGGAAATGCTTCTAGCTTATGCCCATTACATATAATACTTGCTGATGGCTTTAAATAGATACTACCTATTATTTTAAGGAAGGCTCCATTTATTCCTATACTTTAGTGTTTTTAATAGGAATGGATGTTGTATTTTGTCAAAAGCCTTTCCTGCATCTATTGAAATGATCATGTGGTTTCACCTAATTTCCTCTTCATTGGAGATAGAGTCACCATTTTCATTTTTGATACTCATAATTTGGTTTTCTTCATTCTTTTTTTATCATATTGACTAAGGGTCTATCAATTTTATTGGTTTTTTTCATAAAACAAGCTCTGTTTTATTTATTAATTCAACAGTTTTCTTAATTTCAATTTTATTAATCCTTTTGTTTTTAGTATTTTTTTAAAAGCAATTGGGGTTAAGTAACTTGCTCAAGGTTACATGGCTAGTCATTATTTATGTGTGGGTGCTCATTTTCTGAGGCCGGTTTTGATCCTGGGTCATCCCAACTCCAAGGCCGGCGCTCTTACTCACTGTGCCACCTAGCCACTCCTGTTTTTAGTATTTCTAATTTAGTATTTAATTGGGGATTTTCAGTTTGTTCTTTTTCTAGCTTTTTCAATTACATACCCAATTCATGGACCTCCATTTTCTCTAATTTATTCATGTATGCACTCAGGGATATAAAACTTCCCTTAAGAACTGCCTTTGCTGCATCCCACAAATTTTGGCATGTTGTCTCATTATTGTCATTCTCTTGAATCAAGTTACTGATTGTTTCTATAGTTTCTTATTTGACCCACTCATTCTTTAGGATTAAATTGTTTAATTTCCAATTCGTTTTTAGACTATCTTTCCATGGCCCTTTATTGCACATGATTTTTATTTCATCATGATCTGAGAAAGATGAATTTAATATTTCTGCCTGTCTGCACTGAATTGTGAAGTTTTTATGCCCTAGTACATGGTCGATTTTTGAGTATGTGCTATGAACCGCTGAGAGGAAAGTATATTCCTTTTTATCACTATTCAGTTTTCTCCAGAGATATATCATAACTAGCCTCTCTAAAACTCTATTAGCCTTCTTAACTTCTTTCTTGTTTATTTTGAGGTTATATTTATCAAGTTCAGAGAGGGGGAGATTAAGGTTCCCCACCATTGTAGTTTTGCTTCCTCTAATTCCCTTAACATATATGCACAAAGTGGTATAGGAATTTTGATTCCTAGAGGAGAAGTTAAGTAATGATACTGCTTCATTCTCGATGTTACCTTTTAACAGGTTATAGTTTCCTTCCATATCTTTTTAAATTAGATCTATTTTTGCTTTTGCTTTAACTGAGATAAGGATTGCTACCCCTGCTTTTTTTACTTTAGCTGAAGCATAATATATTCTACTCAAGCCTTTTACCTTTACCCTGTGGGTATCCCTTTGTTTCAAATGTGTTTCTTGTAGAGAGCATATTTTAGGGTTATGGTTTTTAATCCATTCCAATATCTGCCTCTGTTTTATGGGAGAGTTCATCCCATTCACATTCACAGTAATGATTACTACCTGTCTCTTTTCCTCCATCCTATTCCCTCCCCTGCTTATGTTTTTGTTTCTTCCTTCTCCCTTCCCCTCCTGAAGGGTTTTTCTTTTGACCACTGCTTTCCTCAGTATTCCCTCCCTGTGACCCCAACCTTCTTTACAAAGGGAGTTTTGCCAGGTAGTTAATCCTTGGTTGCAGTCCTAGCTCTTTTGTTCTACAAAATATCAAATTACAATCCCTCCAATCTTTTAATGTGGAAGCTGCTATGTCCTGTGTAATCCTGACTGTAGTTCCACGATATTTGAATTGTTTCTTTTTGGCTGCTTGCAATATTTTCTCCTTATTCTTGTAATTCTGGAATTTTTCTACTATATTTCTTGGAGTTTTCAATTTGGGATCTCTTTCAGGAGGAATCTGGTGAATTCTTTTAATAACTATTTTACCTTCTAATTCTAGGACTTCAGGAGAGTTTTCCTTGACAATTTTTGGAAGATGTTTTCCAGGCTGTTTTTTTCATCATGGTTTCTGGAAAACCAATGATTCTTAAGTTATCTGTTCTGGATCTGTTCTCTAGGTCAGTTTTTTTTCCAGTGAAATATTTTACACTTTCTTCCAATTTTTCATTTTTTATGTTTTATTTGATTGACTTTTGGTATATCACAGAGTCCTTAACTTTGATTTGACTGATTCTAATTTTTAGTGAATTGTTTTCTTCAGTTAGTTTTTGAAGGTCCTTTTTTAGGGAGGTATTTTCTCCAATTAGTTCAAAAAAATTTTTTTTAAGGATTTGTTTTATTCAGCAAGATTGGTCACTGTAGATTTAAATATATATTCTACCTCCCTAATTTGGCTTTTAAAAATCTTTCTTGAGCTCCTCCAAGTATACTTTTTGGGCTTGAGACCAATTCATATTTCCATGTTTGGTCTCAGGTGTGGACACAGAGTCCATGGTATCTCCTGAAAGTGATTCCTCTCATTCAGCATAATAGGATTCTATTGTCTTCGGTATTGCCTTTGCATGTTGCTTCTGGCCCATTGTAATTGCCTATTTCTTGTCATTTAAAGTGTATTTCTGCTCCTGGGGTACAGAGGGCTCTGACCCAAGCTTTCAGTCTGGGAGCTAGGTGCCTAGTTGTTGGCTTTGTGTGCTGTAGCCTCTGGGTGTCTAGATTGAGGCCAAGGCCAGCACTCTCAATGTTTCCCCTGAGTTACCCTGAGACTCACAGAGTATTCTGTGGGGGAAGAGTCATCTGGCCACTTCAGATTTCTGCCTCTATGCTCCTGGGCTACAGCTCAGTCAGGCTTTTGCTGGTCAGGTGAGGTAAGGCTTGTTGGGACCCCTTCCTGCCTCAGTTACACCTTTTCTCAGTGACTCCTAAGCCGGAGGCTATTTCTGCTCTTTCAGGATTTTACTCTGGGTGGGACATTTATCTCTGGGTTTTCTAGGTCAGGGAGGGGGAATTAGAGCAGCTAGAGTTTGCCATCCTAGCGCCTGGAAAATCAGGCAGGCGAGTTTAAAATTTCCAGGCTGATAGCCCCAGGGGCCCTGAGCTTTCTCTTACCCAGCTGTGATTGATCCTCCAGTCTGGTGGTGAGATGCTAGTGAGACTGCTGAAAATCGCCCTTGGGGGTGTTTGAATCTACTGGGTGCGGCTCCTTCTCCCTTTGCTGTAGTCTGTTCTCTAGTCCGAGCTGCTGTAGCCCCCATGTGCTCTGTGCTCCCCCTGCCCTGACCCACATGGGCACTTTCCTGGACTGGATCCTGCCATGCTCCATCTCCCAGTGATTTCTGTCACTCTAAAATCTATTCAGATTCACTTTTAAAAGTTTAGTTATGGGATTCATGGAGGAGCTTAGAAAAGTTATTGCTTCCATTCTGCCATCTTGGCTCCACCCTGATAAAATAACTTTTCAAAGCTCACAGTGGTAGTAATTATACTAGATCCAAATTGAGGAACTATATTAACAAAAATGTTTTTGAATCAGTTTTTTAGTGAGATGACTAGGTGAGAAAATGACAGCCCGGTGACTCCACTGGCAGCCACTGAATAAACAAAATATATTAACCATGTCATCCTGGTTTTGATAGATCCTCTATGGGAGGCTTAGAGAAGGCCAAGGCCAAGGATTGCAGAGATAGAGAAGATAGCATTAGTTTACTGTCTACATCACTGGAAGAAGAATCTTTCTTCATGGATCCATTGAAGCATAGACTAATGCATTAGAAACAAATAGTTTTACTTCATAAAAGCATCATCATAGAATCATATAGCTCTAATCTTCCTTAGAGTATAACTACTCCTTGAAGCATAGACTCACATCAATGACATTCCTAAGAAACATTTATTCATTGTTTCCTTTAAAAAATCTTAGTAACAGGGAATTCATCCTTAACTAAGGGAGTCAATTCAATTTTGGGGAAGCTGTAATTATGAAGTGCTTCCTTATGTTGAAATAAAATCTTCATTTATATAGTTTCTACCCAGTCATCCTATGGCACACCTCTAGGGTTCAGCAAGGGAAAGTTAATCTTTGTCCTTTATGAATAAGAAGTATTCTGCAAAATTTTTCTCCTCCATTTCAAGCTACTAGGAACTGAGATACTGACACCACATAAGGAAAAATGTATTTGTAACTTTTTGAAAAAAAATACACACAAACACATACACATACATGTATATTTTATATTAAAGGTATCCTCTGTATAAAAGTATCTTTTCATTTTATAAATGACAAAACTAGCATCTTACTTGTACTGTGAAGCACTTTGTGTATTCATAGCTGTTACCATTCAGATCACCACCGTCTTCCAGTTCCACAGGCTAGCAACTTAAGTGTTGTACTAGACTCCTGGAGATTTCTGATTCTCCATATCCAAACTGTTGCTAAGAATTGTCAATTTCATCATAGCAACATATCATGTCTCTTGAATATGTTCCTTTTTCTCCTATGATTCTTTCAATACTCTGGTGAAGGCTTTCATTTTTCATTCCTGGACTATTACTATAGTGGATTTGCCTGCCTCGTGCCTGCCCAATCCAGTAAATCATCCATTATGCTACTAAAATAATTTTCTTAAAACAGTGTCACAACGATTTCACTCTGACACCCATTCAATAAATTCCAGTGGCTCCTTATTGCCTATAGTATCAAATTTAAAATCCTCTGTTTGGTATTCAAATCCCCCATTCTAGTCTTCTTAAACTTAAACCCCATCATGTCCTTGCTATTTGATCCAGAGGCACTGGCCTTCTATCTGCTCCATAAACAAGACCTTCTAAGTTTCTGCTCTGGGCAATTTCTCTGGCTGTCTGATGTGCCTGGAAAGCTCTCTCTCCTCAACTCTACCGACTGACTTTTTTGATTACTTTAAGTCCTGACTCAGATCCCACATTCCACGGGATATCTTTCTCGATCTCTCTAAATTTCCATGCCTTCCCACTGTTGATGAGGCCCTAGTAAGTCTCTGTAAAACCTGTTTGTGTACACTTGTTTGCATTTGGTTATACTTCTTATATTCTTGATGAAATGGACTGTCTTTTGACTCTCTTTGCATCATGAGCCATTAGGCCAGTGCCTGGCAAAGGGTAGGCACTTAGTAAATTTTTATTATTTGACCAACAGTTTTACAGAGAAAACTGTAGTTTTCTCTCCTCCATAAGCAGATGCTTTGGCAGGACAGAATAATACAAGAATGAGAATTTTGTTGCTGTCACTTATCCTGCAAAGGGACTTTTGTCAGCAGTGACTAGGAGAGACAAAATAGCCAAGTGGAAACAGAATTGATCTTGGAGTGAGAGGCTGCAGATTCAATTCATGCCTCAGATGATTATTAGTTATATGTCTTTGAGCAAGGCATTTAACCCCCTGTGGCCTCAGCATGATCATCCAGACAATGAGGAGGTTAAATGAGGTGACTTCTGAAGTCCCTTCCCAGGCTAGATCTCTGATCCTATGACCCTCATTAATAGAAATGTCAGCTTGCCTCCTGCAAAAACCAAAGTTAATTTCATTTGCTAAGCTCTAAGGCTAAAACTATTTTGGGCAAGCATCTCAGGGAGCAAATTGTATGTAAGCAATGAATCTTCTAGTGATTATCAAATAATTTAAATAGTCCTAGGCACAAGACTAGTAGGTTCTTCTTTAAGGAAATATGATTTGCACAAATAGTGGATTTATAAAACAGATAAACTAGGGAAGTTCTTGCTGCCAATGGATGTCTTTAGTTGCAAAAAATGATCCCTTAAGTAACAAGCTCTCTGACTATTTAATTGTAAGTTTACATAATGTTTGCTATACAATGGTGGTAGAAGCCAAGAAATCAAAAAGCTTTCATGGCTACTCCTAGTCTAAGGCCCCAAATGAAGATGTCTTCTATTGGAATTTTGAAGGCTCAGTGAAACAAGGAGACAGGCAAAAATCTTTGAAGTCTTTTTTTTTTCCTATTACAGGAAATCTTGAAGTAAGCAAATAGAGTTATGTCTAATGGCCAAGGAAGTGGCCATTGGTGTGTGTGATATAGAATATTGTAGTGTAGCAACTACTCTGGTATCTGTCTCCAGTATAAAAATTCTACATTGCCCAAATATTCCAGAAACATAAACAAGACAGAAATAAAAACATTTTCTACCTATATTTTGAGAGCAACACATATTTTCCTATACTACTCACCTTGTGCCCTGAAGAAAATTGGTTCAGACAAAACAAAGTTTCTATATAACATGGATCTTATTTTATCCACATCCAAACTTAGTATTTTTGCTGATTGATATTTATGGAATGGGTATCAAAATATCACTCTTCTGGGTCTCAAAGCTGGACTGCCTGTCTGCAAACTCAAGTAAGGACTACACCTTGGGACTTCATGATGCCATGCATTCCTGTTCTTTTAAAACTCAGAAGATCATAGCCTCTATTCTCCTCAAAGAAAGAACACTAAGGCAAAATCTAAAGATTTGTATTCACAGGCCACATGTCCATATCAGATGAGGAGAATATGAAGCTCTTCATATACACTACACATTATATACATACATATACATTGTGTATATATATGTAATATTGCATTTTAGGAACATTTAATCTATGAAAAATTTAAAAATGTAGATCACCCAGAAGCTAATGGAGAGGTGTGTTATAGACATGATTAAGTTGCATTATATGAGAAAAAAAGTTTCAAAGAGTCAGAGGAAATGATGACATCAAAGAAATGTGTGATTGAAAAAGAAAATAAATCATGGTGAAACTGAAGATTGACTTCGGGGTGGACTGTACTGATAGCTTTGTGACAAGGAGAAATGAGGGAGGCTCATAGAATTTGTAGAAGTAGATGGACAAGAGTGACAGAGGATGGGCCGTCATGGGGAGTGAGGGAGGCTGCTGTAATAATCTGCATCCCTACATGAAATGTTCACATCAATGAGATCTATTTCAGGATTTGAGTAGAGGATATAAACTCCAGCTTTTATTTTAATCTATTTTTGCTAAAACTGTTTCTTTCAGTTTTCAGGATGAGAATAGATTTTGACAGTTTGGATAACTTTAACTGGTCTGACAATCAATTTCAAAGTTCAGTGATTTTCAGAGTACTAGAAATATACATTAATGCTCTAACTCATTGGTGATCAGGCCCTGTGTAAAAATCTAGTGAGAAAATCTTTATAGCCAATCACATAAAAGTATTTCATACCTTGTGAAACATGATAATATTTTAATGGATTTTTAAAACTGCACCAGTTCACTGTATGAGAGCATAATCCATCCTTCAAGTCACCTGTAAAAACAGCATCTCCTAGGAACAATTTACACCTGAACTAGTCCAAATAAAAAGGAAAAGAAATTATTTTAAAACCCTGAGGTATGGTATGAAGATACTTTGGAGTGATTTGAACATGAATATAGGGTGCTTCAAATTCCCTGAATTTCAGGGTGGTAAGGGACTTCTAATACTTTTGTGTCCTGCTGATCTTTGGCAGTCTGGTGAAGGTAAGAAACCCTTCTCAGAATAATCTTTACTGAATAAATCCCATTGACTTCTTTTTGCATCTAGAATCAAATATAAATTATATTTGTCATTTAAGAGTAGTTTATATCTAGAGAGGGCATTTGCAAAGCACTTTACAAATGTTATAGTATACTGTCCTGACAATGATCCTGGTGTGGGGTAGGTGATATTGTCATCTTCTTTTTACAGATGGGGATATGGAGGTAGAGGTTGTGAATTGCTTTTCAAATGCAGATTTGAACCTGAGTATTCCTTTCTCCAGGTCCTGTGTTCTAGCCTCTGTGGCACCTAATTGCCTTTCCAACCTTATTTCACCAACCCACCTCTCCAGGCTGTGTCATTCAGGAATTAGCTTTTTCTTATTCCTTACACATGATATTCTGTCATTTGTCTCCAAGCCTTTGCAAAGCTAATCATCTTAATAACCCTCAGCCTGGATACACTCTTTCCTTACATCTGCCTTGTAGAATCCCTAGTATCTTACAGCTCATACATTCCCTTTTCCACATCCCTTTCCTTATTACTTGAACAGCTAATGCTTATTGTTATGTGGGCATCTCTTGTCTACTGAAGGCTCTTAAGTAGTGCAGTGATTTGGGGCGTCAATTGATATATTTATAAAGAGCTTAACACAATGTTTGACACATAGAGGGTACTAAATGCTTACTTTCTTCCCTTTCCCCTTCCTACTTCCTCCAATAGAATCTAAGATCTTTGAATGCAAGGAATAATTAACATCTTTGTATCTAACTAGCAAAGTGCCCGGCACTCTGTTTAGTAAAGCTTTGTTGATTAATTGGTTGATTGTTTCTCTTGGGTAGCTGCCATGATTCCTCTTCATTTTTTTTTTACTTTCCTCTCTTCCAGTCTAACTCGGCTAAATTGTTCTTAATCCTGAGCATATAACCACATCTCTTATCAAGCAAGAGTTAGAGAATGGAGGCCTTTACAACTACCAAGGACATTATTGGACTTTATATCATTGACCTCGAGGCAAATCTTTTTTTTTTTCTGATATTCACTAGTTTAATAAGCCATTGTCTACCACAAAACTTTCCTCAAAAATAAAGAGCTATACTATTTGGTGGTTCTCAACACAACTCAAGAATTCCAATGCCTCTTCATCTGCTGGAACCCAATTTATGGTAAATGGCCCTTTACAATGACAAAGCTCTGATTATTTCTCTAATTAAAAATAGAATTTTACATAAAACAAAATGTACACTATCCAATCTGAATGAGCAGAGCTTCAGCTGCCTTACTATATTGCCCCATTTATCTTCCCCTTTATGCTTCTTTCTTAGTTGCAAGATGAGAGGGAGATGAGCAGGGGGTATCGTGAGGCTTTCTGTTAGTCTACTTCATTGGGTATTTCTTTCTATTTACATAATGCTCTGAGTGTAAAATGCATTGTTAACACCACCACCCCCTGCAGTCTCCAGCAGGCAACAACCCCTACCGTCAAATGGGGCTTGGTATTAATAAATCTAATCACTTAGTTCAGGCAACAATTAACTGAGCCCTAACATTCTCCCAGAAGACTTCAGAGCTGGGTTGTAAAGCATATAAAATATTAAAGAATATATGGATAAATTTTACATTTATTTATTAAATATATCTAACATAGACATAGGCAAATATGTATTTTGCACATATGTAAAACTATGTGTGTGGCACCAAAAATGTTTTGGCTGTTTGCTTCCCCCCCCCCCCCACCTAGAACCAGCACACACTCTTCCCATCATCCACCACTGAAGATAGGAGGAAATATACACAACCAAGGCAGGTGGACAATTTACAGCTTAAAGACCTGACTAGAGCAGAGAGATAAGGACCTGCTGAGGGTCAGAAAATCAGCAGATGCAAGAGGTGGCCAGCTTTTGCTGGCTTTTTAGCTCAGCTTATCTTCTTTGTCTTGCTCCCTATTGTAAAGGAAGCTATTGATTGGATAATGTCACTAGAAAGAAATCTGTTCCAATTTAATTCAACATATACTTATTAGTCATTTACTTTGTACAAGGAATTGTAGATGACACCTCTTTAGGAAATTCTAGGAAACATCAACCAGATCTATGGATTCCCTTGCCTTAATTCAAGAATGAAGTCAAATTCCACCATCTACTAAAGGCTTTTCACCCAACTTGTCCCCTAGCATCTTTCTTATGAGATAACTTTCCATTTACTCTATATATTTCTTTTCTTTTTTTGTCTTTTTTTGGGGGGGGGGTTGGGGTTAAGTGACTTGCCCAAGGCTAATGCACATGGCTAATAAGTGTTAAGTGTCTGAGGCCAAATTTGAACTCAGGTCCTCCTGACTATACGGCCGGTGCTCGATTCACTGTGCCACCTACCCACCCCTTCTCTGTATATTTCTTGTGTGTATATAGCTGTTTGCATATTACCCCATTGGATGGGAACTTCTTGAGGGAAGGCATCATGGTTTAGCCTAATATTTGTGTCCCCAGTGCTCAGCACAGTGTCTAGCACATAGTCAGCACTTAATAAACATGCTTATTGACTGTTTGGCTGTCAATAAGGCCTGAAATCAAAGACCAACAAATAATGGAAACAGAACAAGCAGTTCCTGCTCTCAGGAAGCTTATTGTCTACTTGAAAATTCGACATGCATACAGAAAATTAACTGTTAACTAATTAGAAGGGGGATAGAACAAAGGCTTCATGGAGTCCAAGGCATTTGAGTTGGACTTTAAGGGGAACTAGGATGATAGAAAGTGAAGGTGATAAATGAGTAGCTTCTAGGTACAAGGATCAGCCTATAAAAATTCAGGTAGACAAAAGATGAGATGAAGAGTCAAAGGTTGCAATTATTAGTCTAGTTTTGAAAGGATATGTGGTATGAAGAGAAATGATAGAAAATGCATACACATATACACATATACACATGCATATAGAAGTGGGGGGGAACTAGACTGTGGAGGACTTTACACACACACACACCAGCAAGAACAAAGGGCTAGGGGCAGCTAGGCGGTGCAGTGAGTAGAGCACCGGCCCTGGAGTGAGAAGGACCTGAATTCGGTTCCGGCCTCAGACACTTAACACACACAAAACAAAAACCTAGCCGTGTGACCTTGGGCAAGTTACTTAACCCCGATTGCCCTCCAAAAAGGCAAAAAAAGAACAAAGGGCTAAATCTACTTGAGTGTGGCAGCGATGATATGGGCAGACACTGATCTCAGGATACTAAGGAGTATATGGCAGTCATGTAGAAGGTAAATAGTAGAGGACACAGTGTAACAGAGAGAAGAATTAATAGATTATAACATTCATCCAGGAAAGAGGTGAAAAAAATGTATAAAATAGGAGAAAATGAAGAGAAAGGGGCAAATGCAAAAGGTGTGTTAGAAATAGAATTGTTAGGAAATGGCAACTTACTCATTGGGGCTGGGAGAGGGAAGACAATTTTGCTTTGGGTTTATCATATTTGGTTAGGACTTGGATAATTTTTTTTAATGATTTTGAAAAGGGTAGATGTGATATCAACAGTGAGAATATTGGACATATTTTTAATTCATTAGGGAATATTGTAGATAAAACCTAATAAATGTAATTATTTCTTAATAGCATAGCAGAGAAGTCAGTTTATGGGTGGTAGGGTGGGCAAGATTTTGGTGTTAAGTACACAATCAATATAATTAGATAAATAATATGATAATATGCAAATTTCCCTGTATCTTAAAGGTTGGGAGAGATCTATATATCACTTCAAGTTTCCTTTTATTTTGATGTTTATATATATATATATATATAACTTTTATATTCCTAGATGCTACAGAAGGCCCACCTTTAGGCCTAGTGCCAACCCTACTTTGCCTCGAAAATGTCACTGTCAAGACAGAAGCTTCTCTGGCTTTTTTTTTGCTTGATTTGTTTTATCTTGAATACTGGATAGTTCTTTAAATTGTTCCTAAGGAGTAAAAGTGACCTAAAATTTAAGTGAAGGAAGTGTTTGAGGCTCTGTTCGCCAAGTAGTTAATAGGCAAACTAAATTACCCAGCCAGTGAGAGTGAGAAGAGTAAACAGTTTTCCAAAAGTAATTAGACAAGTGCTGTACTTAAAGGACAAACTATGACACCGTCGAATTGCCTGCTGTACCTTGGTGACAATGAGGCTGCCAGTGGCTTCCTGGCCTCCTCCTGTTTGTGAATTTCCTGAACTTCTCTTATCTTCCACTTAATACTGTTTTATAGCAAAACACTATCACAGCAGCATATCACATTTTTCCACTGAAGCATCCAGCTTCTCAAAAATATGGAAAGCATTAAATGTGTAGGTGGAAATCCTTTATTGCCAAGCCAAATTAAACGATGGACATACTGTAATTTTCCGTCACAGTAGGAACACTGGTAGGAAAAAAATATCTCTTGAAGCGGCATTTTCTTCTATCTGCTAATATGCCATAAAATGTACTTTCTAATTAAAACTTTTAAATGACTTTAATTACTGAAATAAAAAAGGACCTATGTCAAAATGATCCCCATGTGCACTGACTGGGCATTAGGATGGAGGTTGCAAGTTTGTATAGTAAGTGTATTAGATGAAATATCAAAATATAATGGGAAAAACACAAACAAAACATTTGATTTGTTTATTGTTGCTGGACATTTTGGTTGATATTGTACTTATCTTGGATAATGTGATATTAGATAGAGAGCTGGTCTTAGAGTCAGGAAGATCTGAGTTCAAGTCCCACTCATAACAAATACTGCATTTGTAATCTGGGCATGTTGTTTAACCTCTGACTTGCCTAGCAGTGGACTCAAATTATAAATTACTGAAGGGGCACCAATCTACATTCATGGTAGAATTCTCAACATCAAGGAAGTCATAGGTGGGGTCCAAAAACAAGTAAACTCTAAAGCTGAAAGAGAGATATTCATTTCTCAAAAATATCCTTTGGTCATTATAGATAGAATTTTCAGAATAGGAAGCACAAAAGGTATCTTGTGTTTTGAAGAGGAAAAGGCTGCGATTCATGCTGTCTTTTCCTACACATTTTTTTACTAGAATTTTTCGTTTTTGGATGGAGTTAATCTATCAGCATTGTTAGTTATAACAAAAAAGTCTTCCCCTTGCTATTAGTAAATATGATTCTTCCAAGAGTTATTAAAACATTGCTTCATACTGAATTATATTATTCCTCAAAGGGACTATGATATAGTCTGTAGAGTGATAATGTCAGAAAGATTGGAGTTAAAATCCTTCATCAGGCAATTATTAACTGTCTAACCCAGGCCAAGTCATTTAACCTTTCTTGGTTTCTATTTGCTCATTTGTAAAGTGTGGATGATAATATCCCCCATATTAAAAGGTGGTTGTTGGAAGTGAATCAGATAAAACATATTATACGTTGAAAATCATAAAGAACTATGTAATATATTGAATGCCAAATATATATACATATATATGTACATATACACATACCTATATATGTACACATACATCTATGTATACACATATACATACACATATATGCATGCATGTATGTATGTATCTATCTATCTGTATTCTGTGAGCTGTTTCATGAATGGTGATGGAGACACACTGCTTGTATGGCTATCAGAAAGGCCTGAGTTAGAATTTCTTCTCAAATATTTATTGTCTGTTTTACCCTGAACCAGTCATTTTTTTTAATCTATCTTGAGTCCCTCATGTAAAAAATGGGATAATTACAAAACTGCCTCACAGAATTGTTATTAAGTCATCAAGTAAGACAATATATGTCAAGAACAAGGGCTATATCTCTTGCTATTGATAGTTGCAACAATACCAGGAAACTTAGTTATGATTACAAAAGTCTATTCAGAGTGGTTTATGGAATATGAACCAATAAAAAGAACCCTGACAATAGTTACCGTGGTAACAGGGAATATCAAAACACAAACTCAGAAGGGGACAGCAATGACAAAATGCCTGTATCTGAAGCTCAAAAGGGAATATGAATTGGTCTCAGTCCCCAAAAGTCCTCTGGGAAGAGCTCAAAAGTGGTTTGAAAAATCAAGTGAGATAGAAGAAAAACTAGCAAAAGAAATGAGAGGTATGCAAGAGAATTATGAAAAAAAGTCAACTTGGAAAAGGAAGTACAAAATTGGCTGAAATAAATAACTCCTTTAAAAGTAAAATTGGCCAGATGAAAAGGAGGTGCAAAAGTTAACTGAAAAAAATAATTTCTTAAAAATTAGAAATGACAATTCAAAGTTAATGACTATGATACATCATGAATCAGTTACATGAAATCAAAAGAATGAAAAAATAGTCATTGAAAGACTACACTTATCACCTCCTGAAAGAGATCCCAAAGTGAAAATGCCAAGCAATATTCTAGCCAACTACCAAAATTATCAGATCTACCAGAGAATAGTGTAAGCAGTCAGAAAGAAATAATTCATATATCAAGGGACCACTGTTAGTATTACACAAGATTTATCAGCTTCTACATCAAAGGATAAGAGGGTTGGAATATGATATTCCAAAAGGCAAAGGAGCTTGGATTAAAACCAAGAATCAACTACCCAGTGAATCTAGGCATAGTCTTTCAGGGGAGAAGATGGACATTCAATGAAATAGGGTACTTCCAAGCTTTCCTGTTGAAAAGACTAGAGGTAAACATAAAATATGATCTTCAAATACAAGACTCAAGAGAAGCATAAAAATGTAAATAAGAAAGAAAAAAACACCAACACATTATTTGATAAGATTTAAACAATTTTTGCTACATGGGAAGATGATATTTGTAACTCTTTGAGGACTATATCTCTTGGAGGGCAATTAGAAGGACTATACATTGACAGAGTGTGTGGGTATGTTGGCATTGATGTGGTAATATAAAAATAAGGGTTGAATAAAAGGGCTGTACTGGGAGAATAAGAAAGATGGAGAGAGAATAGGGTAAATTATATCACATAAAAAGGCACAAAAGACTTCTTACAATAAAGGGAAAGGAGGGAGGGGGTGAACATTGTTTGAATCTTACTCTTATCAGATTTGGCTCAAAGAGGGAATAGCATACACACTTCTGTACAGAAATTTATCTTACATGAAAGGGAAGTAGAAGTGGAAAAGGGAAAGACAAGGGAGGGGCTGTTGATAGAAGGAAGAGAGTGGTCAGAAGAAAAAGAAACTGGTGAGGAGGGGGACAGGGTGAAAGTAAAGAGAAAAGTATAAATGGTGGAAAATAGGATGGAATTAGTGATCATAACCGGGTGTGAATGAGATGAACTCTCCCATACAATGGAAGTGAATAGTAGAGTGGATATAAAACCAGAATTCTAGAATATATTGTTAACAAGAAACACATTTGAGAGTGACACACACAAAATAAAGGTAAAAAACTGGAGCAGAATATTTAATGCTTTAGCTGAAGTGAAAAAAAATAGAAACCAAAACAGGGGTAGCAATATTGATTTCAGACAAAGCAAAAGCAAAATTAGATCTAATTAAAAGAGACAAGAAAGTACCATAGCGGGTGGAGTCAAGATGGCAGAGTAGAAATAGGACTTCCGCATGGCTCCTGCTTCTACCTCCTCCAATTCATGTAAAAAAATGATTCTAAACAAACTTTGGAGATACAAAACCCAGAAAATGATAGAGAGAAGCTAACCTCTCACTAAAGACAGTCCAGCAGGCCAGGAGGAAGGGGCCAGTGCAGCTCACAGGGAGTTAAGCCCAGCCCCATGTGAGCCAGAGATTTTAGCTTCAGGGTGGGCACAACAAGCCATTACCTGGAGAGACTTCAGATCACCAGCAGCTGTGGCAGTTTTCAGACTTATCAACCCATAGATGTTAAGGACAAAGTGAGAGGTCAGTGCAGTGTGGACTCTGGGAAAAGGGAGCTTGGGAATGTGGTATGGCCTTTACCCCCTGGAGGGAGAAGCAGTTGAGGCTCTGTGGCAACAGCTGCCTCCATGTGGCTGCTTCAGAGCTGCTGGCCTGCAGTTTGTAGGGGGACCAAGTGACTAGTCTGAGGGATAATCACTCTTGCTTTAACCTGCTTGGATCTGGATTGCAGTCTAGGATGGAGGTCCTGGGGTGTATGACCAGTTTGCTAGAGTGTGTGGAGGCTTCAGAGAGGGCACCCAACCAATAGCTGCAAAAGCCCCAGTGATTGGGACAAAGCTCCCCTTTGTGCTAGCAGAGTTCTACTGTGGCAAAAAGTCAAAGTCAAGTAATTGATTGGCAACATGAGCAAGCAAAGGAAGCAAAGGAAGCAGAGCAATCTGACAGACTCCTAATTTATGAACAAAATGATCAAAGCATGGAACAGGAGGAGGACAGTGAAATCAGAACTCCTGCACCAAAAGCATCCAAGGAAAAATAGGAGCTGCTTACAAGTCAACATTGGGTGATGAAAAGCTAGGGTTGCCTCAATACAATGATCCAAGATGATTCCAAAAGATTTATGATGGAAAATGCTATCAACCTCCAGAGAAGGAACTATGGAGTCTGAATTCAGATTAAATCATATTATTTTCACTTTTTGTGGCTTTTTCCTCTTGTTCTGTTTCTTCTTTCACAACACAGCTACTATGGAAATATGTTTACATAATTGTACAAATATAACCTATATCAAATTGTTTGCCATCTTGGGGAGGGGTTGGGGTGCTAGAGGGAGAAAAAAATTTGTATCTCCAAAATCCAAAAATCCAATATTTTATATTTTATATCCTACAACTTTGCTAAAGTTATTAATTATTTCAAAGTATTTTAAATTGATTCTCAAGGATTCTCTAAGTATACTATCATATATTGTCTGCAAAGAGTGATAACATTGTTTTCTCATTTCCTATTCTAATTCCTTCAATTTCTTTTTCTTCTCCTATTGCTAAATCTCAAATTTTTAGCGAAGTATTTTTTTATATGTGCTAAAAAAATTTGGATCTAAAAATCTTACAAAAACGAATGTTGAAAATTATCTATACATGTAATTGGGAAAAAATAAAATGTTGTTTTAAAAGGAAATTTCTTAATTCCTTTTTTACTTTCTGCCATAATAATGGTATTGTCTGTATACCTGAGATTTTTTTTTTAATTTCTCCTCACAACTTTATTTCCCATTTTTGATTCAACCAGTTTGATATTTTGCATGATCTGTTCTCCATATAATTTAAATAAATAAGGTAACACTATAAATCCTTATAATATTCCTTTTCCAGTCTTAAACTAATCAGCAGTTTCATATTTGCTTCTTTTTCTTCTTGGTTTTTGGAGGGCAAGTGGGGTTAAGTGACTTGCCCAAGGTCACACAGATAGTAAGCGTGTCAAATGTCTGAGGCCGAATTTGAACTCAGGTCCTCTTGACTCCAGGGCTGGTGCTTTATTCACTGCACCACCTAGCCGCCCCTTCTAATTTGTTTCTTTGCCCACACTCAGGTTCATAGACAAGTAAGATTATCTGGTACTCCTATCTCTTTGAGGATCTGACATACTTTGTCACTATCCACTCCAAGGCTTTAGTGAAGTCAATGAAGAATTAGATTTTTTTTTTCCTGGAACTGTCTTGCTTTCTCCATAACTCAGCAATTGGCCTTACTACAAATATTTCACCCTTCCAATATGTTCTACAAACTATCGTCAAAGCAATCATCCTTAAGAGGCAGCTAAGTGGCTTAGTAGATAGAGGACTGCTAGTGGAGACAGAAAACCACGAGTTCAAATCCAGTGTCAGACCCTTTTTTAGCTGTGTGATTCTGGGCAATTCACTTAACCTCTGATCGCCTGACAAAATGGATCCACTGGACCTACTAGAAGAGGAGATGGCAAACCTTTCTGCTGTCTTTGCCAAGAGAACCCCAAATGGGGTCAGAAAGAATTGAACATGACTTAAATATCTGAACAATAACAATATTCCTTAAGCATAAACCTGACCATTTTACTCCCCTATTCAATCAAAGGCAGGTGCTTCAAACAGCTTCTATGATCAAATGTAAACTCCTAAGTTTAAATTTAAAGCCCAGTAAAATCTGACCTTAAGAAAATACAAGTCAACTCAGTTTAAATGATCTAATTACATCTACCTACCTTGGAGGTGTGGCAAAGCAAAGCAAGCACAGGAGCTGGATTCAGGAAGACATAAGTTCAAATCCAGCCTCAGATATTTCATAGCCATGTGGTTTGGGTAATTTGTTTAACCTCTTTCTGCTTCCTCAATTGTAACCTGAAGTTAGTAATAGAATTTGCCATACCTGATCTTCATGAGACTCAAATAGGACAGCATTAGTTAAACATTTGGGACAGTTGCTAGTATATAGTAGGCACTCAATGTTTCTATCATTCTCTTGTCCTTGCAGCTCTTTATACCAAATGTCTAGGGATCACTGGTTGCCTTTTCAGGCTGCTTATTAACTTTATGACCTTAGTTAAATCACCTTTGCCCTCCAAGCCTCAGGTCTCTCATCTCTAAAAAGAGAATGCTGGACTTTTACATCTTTACCAGTTCTTTGTCTATGTTCCTTTGAGTCTACATGTGAAGCTTGGACTAGTTTTATATTAAATTTTATGAATGGCAGGAGGCTGAGAATGACATGCGAAATGAAATATTTCTTCCCACAGACCTAAAACTGTAGAAGCAGCGGCTCAATTTATACTAACTCATGCCAGATCTCAAGTAATTCAGGGATATAAATCTTATAGAACATTAAAAAATGCTTCTGTTCTATTTTCCTTTGGATGTGGATTTATTGATATTCTTTGCATAGGCCTCTTGTCAAACACAGTAAAACAGAACCCATTCCTAGGTATACCTCCAAGGTTAGAGACCTCAAATGTGAGCTGAAAGATATTCATTTTCAAGAGATGTTAGTATTGTATGAGATTTGATGGGGAGTGATACCATATGTGTTCATAGTTGGAGGAAAGATTTTCTTTTTAAGAATGGGTATTTCTAGTTTTAAAAATCTGTTTCTGCTGTTTTAAAAATAGGACCAATTTGATTCATAGGACTATAAACTGAGAACTGACCAGCACTTTGAGGTGATTGGATCCCACCCCCTCAATTTACAGTTGAAGAAAAGCAGTGCCAACCATGATTGGTAGCTTGTCCAGAGTCACACAGCTTAAGTTAGTCATGCAATTAAGAGATAAATATTTGAGGAAAAAATGGAAGGAGGATAAACTAATAGGAGAAACCTGAAACTTAACCAAGGAAGTGGATAGTGTAAAGCAGTATAGAATAAATGAGACTCAAAAACACAAAGAAAGATTAAAGTCAACAGAACAAAACATGTAAATTATCTACTATAAACAACTGACCTGGAAAATAGGATAAGAAATTATGAATCAAAAATTATGATCAAGAATTATAATCAAGAATTATGAACTCCCTAAAAAGTATGACAAGACACAAAACCTAGATAACATGTTTCAAGAAATAACAGAATACTGCCCCAAACTATTAGATGTCAAAGGCAAAGTGAAAAGAGAATGAATTCATAGGCCTCTAGATGAAACTGCAAAATATAATTTCAAATTCATCCAGATTTACATCTCCCTTCACTCTGCCTTCTGGAATTCTAGATGCATAGGTAACCTCTGGCACTCTTGTAGACCAGAGCCACACAGGATGACACTGCTTCCCTCAACAACACTACTAATTATACTTTCTCTCATGCCTCCAGATTCATTGGTTTCACTAAGGAGGACAGAACATGCCTTACTCCCTCTTGCCATTTCCAGACTCTTTACCAACATTACTCACTAACCTCTCCTCCTTGGACTTTCATTCTAACTGAATTATCAACTAATACATATCCTTGTGGACTAACCAGACTTTAAGGCATTATTTCTTCCTGTTTATGTCAGTGACTAGCTTACATAATTTTTCTTTCTATCCCAAGTCCTTTCCCCATTCTACAATACTTCCATATACATATTGTTCCTTGATCAAATAGTTACTTAGGTAACTATTTGTAATCCACTAAATTTGTCTTTAACTGTAGAATCCTTTGTGCCATCTTCCTATGAATGATAATGAGAATATATGCTAACTGTGAATTACTCCTACCATCTCTCTCTCTTTTATTTATATTTGTGTGATGCACAACAAAGTTGGAAGAAATCACAAAATAATGCCAACTAGGTCCATTATCAGTTTATACTATTTAATCTCTATTGGACCCTCATTTTTTTTTTAAACAAATACTTTATTAACTTCTGTTTTACATCATTCATTTCCGCCAGATTTTGAGTTACAATCATTTTCCCCCCATTATTCCCCTACCCAACCTCCCAGAATAGCAGTCCCACAAGATATCGCTTCCTCCAATCTGCTCTCTCCCATACCTTCTCCCATACCCCCATCGACTTTTCCATTAGAGGAAGATGAATCTTTGTGTCCCAATGCCTGCACATCTTATCTCCCAATTATAAGCAAAAGAGTATTAATAATAGTATTTATATATATTTGAAACATTTAATGTTACGACCTCGAATTTCAGATCCATTTCCTTCCTCCCTTGTCACCCATTCCCTCTGGGGAGATAAGTAATTCAGTATATGTTGTACATGTCTAGCTATGCAAAACATTATCATAGTAGATATATTGTACAAGGCTGCTTATAATTCCCTCCCACTCATCCCACCCCCCACCTGGTCCATTCCCTACATGATCCTGTCCCTCTTCTATAGTGGGTACTTCCAACCTCCCCTCACCCCAAGGATGCCCTCCCATCCATCATCCCTCCTCTCATCCCCCTTCCCCCTATCCTGCTGCAGGTTGAGATATCCCATTTAGTATGTATGTCATTTTCTCCCTGAACCAAATTCAATGTGAATGTGGTTTTGCCTTTTTAGCCTTCCTTATTCTCCCCCTCCTTTGCACCCACTTCCCTACATGAGATAGTTTACCCTACCATGTCTCTCCCCATCTCCTCTTGCCACTTTCTTCTCTTACCTCATAATTTCATCCCTTGAGTACTCTCCCTTCCCAACAAAATCAACCTATGCCCTCTATCCATATATAACTGTAACCATATACACACACATTCACATATGTATTCATATGACCACACCCCTTCTTCCATTATTTTCATAGTGAGAAAGATATCATCAGTCACAGTTATTGCTTTTCCATATAGGAATGTAAATAGTTCAAGTTTGATAAGTTCCTTTTGATTTCTTTTCCCTGATTACCTTCTCAGGCATCTCTTGCTTCTTGTGTCTGGATGTCAAATTTTCTATTCAACTCTGGTTTTTCCTCAAGAATGCTTGAAAGTCCTCTATTCCACTGAATGACCATATTTTCCCCTGAAACAAAATACTCAGTTTTGCTGGGTAGGTGACCCTTGGGTTCATTCCCAGCTCTTTGCCCTCTGGAATATCATATTCCATGCCCTTCGATACCTCAGTGTAGAAGCTGCCAGGTCCTGGGCTATTCTGATTGTGTTTCCACAATATTGAAATTGTTTCTTCCTGGCTGCTTGTAGTATTTTTCTCCTTGATCTGGGGATTCTGGAACCTGGCTATAATATTCCTGGGAGTTTTCTTTTTGGGATCTTTTCCAGGAGGTGATCAGTGGATTCTTTCAACCTCTATTTTGCCCTCTGGATCTAAAACATCAGGGCAGTTTTCCTTGAGAATTTTTGAAGGGTGATTTCTAGGTTCTTTCTTTGATCATGGCTTTCAGGTAGTCCAATAATTTTTAAATTGTCTCTCCTGGATCTGTTTTCCAGGTCAGTGGTTTTTCCCATGAGATATTTCACATTGCCTTCTACTCTTTCATTTGTTTGGATCTGCTTAACAGCATCTTGATTTCTCATAAAGTCATTAGCTTCCATTTGCTCCAGTCTAACTTTGAAGGAATGAATCTCCTCAGTGAACTTTTGAGATTCTTTTTCCATCTGGCAAATTTGGCTTTTTAAGGCATTCTTCTCCTCATTGCCCTTTTGGGCCTCCTTTTGCCATTTGAGTTAGTCTATTTTTTAAGGTGTTGTTTTCCTCAGTCAGGCTGTTGACCCTCATTTCATACTTTTCCTGCATCCTTCTCATTTCTCTTTCCAATTTTTCCTCCACTTCTCTTATTTGATTTTAAAGTCCTTCTTA